>JASAOC010001927.1:0-29073 GCA_030849835.1 Herpetomonas samuelpessoai
CATCATCCTCTACGGCGGTCTGGCGCTCTTCTCGGCGATGATTGCCGTCGATACGCAGGCCATGATCGAGCGCGCGCGTTGTGGCGCTGGGGATCATGTTCAGGATGCCATGCAGATGTTCCTCAACATTGTCAACATCTTTGTCCGCATTGCACAGATCATGGGCATGTCCAGTGACAATTAAGTCCATACCAATGACGCGTTGGTGTCTGCAAAGCGGCAGCAGCATTGGGGCCTCTTTTTAAAATAAGTAAATAATGAACGTTTCTTTGTCGTTGCTGTTGTTTGTCTCGTATATTCATTCACGCAAATTCTTCTTGCTTTTTTAAAAAATGACAGGCACTCTGAGTACAGACATCGGGCACGACGGACCCACATGAAACCCCCTCGCCTCTCTATCGTTGTCTCGCAATCCTACACATCTTCGCGCTTTACTGGTGTGCCTCTCCTTCACTCATATGGTCTTTGTTCTTCTTCGCTTTCTTTTTTCCTGCCTTGCTTTTCCCCGATTTTCATGCCTTGTATGCTACCTCCAACGCGTGCGTATACCATGCATGACTTGTCTCTTCTTCTCCCTTGTTGATATTCACCAGGTGAGCCTCTTCCCTGCCTGCAAGCAAAGCAAGAATGCGTTGTGTGACCAAGGTTCCCCCGCTGCTGAGCCACGTGGAAACGAAATTAATGCTCTGGACAGTCATCAGCCGGACAGCCGACTTCACCACAACACAAGGAATTGACAAGCTCGGCGGCTTCGCTGGGTACACATGGCAACGCTTGAGCGGAACCAAGTGAATGCACCTGCTCTAAAACGCCTACACACGTGAAGTGTCATTCGCACAAACACAAGGCATCGTTTCTTCTTCTGACAACGAACGTCTCACTCTGACAGTAGGCAGTGCCCAGTCGCATTGTCTTGTTAGAGGTTAGAAAAGGAAATATACATTATTATTTTTGCCATCCCTTTACCCTTTTCTTCTCTTGTACTACCCAAGCACAATTCGAGGTGAGGACAGAGAGAAAGGTAGCTTTGCCACGCGATGGAGCTTTCAGATAAGCGGCAGGGCCGTGCGCGACGCGCGAACGCGGGCAACAGGCTTCAGGAACTCCTCGAACAGGGTCTTGATAATGAAGAAGAGGAAATCCTCAAGCAGCTGGACGAGGACAGCAGTGACAGCAGTTTCACGGCCTCCAGCAGTGACTCCGACGCTGCTGACGAGTTCGACAGTGACTTCTCCGACGAAGAAGAGGAAGGCGTTCTGGATGGCGAGGAGGTGGAGACAGAGGCCACCGCGCGGCGTGCGGAGCGCAAAGAGAAGCAAGTCGCCAAGAAACGAAACATGCAGCGCATGCACAACTTTGCTTATAGCAGTCGCGCCGCCAAGCGTCTGGAGTCGCGACGGCAGCGGGAGCTTCAGCAGCGGAAACAAAGAGGGTCTGCTTCGAAAGCCGCCAAGACACCACGCACCACGCGGTCGTCTAGAGGGCCCGTGGACGCTGAGAATGACGCCAGCGGCGCCGGCGAGCATTCCGAGGGTGGAGAGGGGGATGCGTCAGTGCACGTTGACCTCCGCCAAACGGTCCGCAAGCGCAAGGCCCCGACCATCCCTCTTCATGAGCGTATGCAGGCGGCACTCGCACGGGCTCATGACGTGCGCCTGCAGCAGCAACAGCAACAGCAGGAAGGCACAGACAGAGGCTCTTCCTCTGGGCAGATGAACCTCCTTACCTCTCTCCAGCTGCAGCACCAGCAGCAGCGCACGGGCGGTCGAAGGCCTCGAGCAACATCACGAATGGTTGCCGCACACGCTGCCGGCTCGTCTAGTGCGTTCGGATGGCTAACTGCCAGCGGCCCCGCGTGGACTGACACAGGGCGGAGGGTCTCAGAAGCAGAAGGCGCCGACCCGAATGACTTCCAGTTCATCGCCCCAGGCCTCTCCGTTAGCGAAGCGGCCGCGGCCCTGGCACACCTCCGTGACAGGTCCCGCGTGGCGTCCACGACGGCCACCAGTGCTCTGGCAGAGGCCCCTCGATTCACGGAGGTGGGTCGCCCTTTCTCCGATCGCAACCGGCGCATGTGGCTGTACGCGGGTTCCGTCAAGGAGCCAAGACGTGGACAGAGGGTGCGCTACCACAGCAGTGCGCGGGTTCGGACGGAGACAGGGTCGGATGTGGTATATGGCTTCTCCGCGGACCTACCGGTTGCGTTGGGACAGTCCGCGCCGAACGACAAATAAAAAGAAACGGCTCACAAAAAAATGAAAAAAGATGAAAAAAAGAAAGACGGCGGGGTGCTCCTGGGACGCATGTGGAGCCTAGAGTTGATGGGGTTTGCTGTTGCGCCGATGGTGATGATTTTCCACTGCCTCTGTGTTGCTCCCCACCCCCCTCACAGTGCCGCCGTCCCCCTCGTTCGAGACCAAAGGAACGGAAAGAAACATAAAGCGTAGCAGGTTCACGAAACACCCTTATGGTGCTCCAAATTTCGCACACCCACCACGATGGTTCCCTACTGTAAGACTCACATTCTTAGATGAGATGCCCTCCTTTCCCCTTTTTACAATGATCACGCACATGCAACATCCACCTCCGCATCTGAATCGAACTCAATTTTTTAAAAAAAAAAAAAAAAGCTGCTTACACTCCTATTCAAGCTCATAACATCTTCACTCTTCTTTCGTTAAGACTCTCAATAAATAACTCACTTCTTTCCTAACTCAAGAACAGAAAGAAAAAAAAGTATCAGCCATGACCACGGTTGCCTTCGCGGAGGATGTTGAGATTGTGAACCAGCAGAAGCGCGCCGAACAGGAAGCGCTCGCCGGACAGAAGGTCCATATCCGCGTCCAGCAGCGTAGCGGCAAGAAGTTCGTCACGACCGTGCAGGGTCTCAACCCCAAGCTCAACTTCCGCCGCATCAACCGCGAGTTCCAGCGCCGCTGGGGTTGCAACGGGACCGTGCTGGAGACCAAGGATGCGGGCACGGTCATTCAGCTTCAGGGTAACTTTGCCGAACGTGTCAAGGACTTTATCATCGAGGCAAACTTCACCACGCTGAACAACATTGAGATTCACTCCCTGTAAGTGCTGCATCGATATGAATATATATTTATCCATAAGGTCTGTCTGTTCGTTTGTTTGTTTGTTTTGCAGTGATGACGTTCTTCCATGAAGAGGAAACCACGCGCGCGGTGGTGCGCAGGTAAGAGACGAACCACACGGTAACTTTCACAGATAACAACGCGAGAGGCTGCAAGACACAACAAAGAAAGGAAAAAATGGCGAGCCGTACACACATACTTTCAGGCCCTCTCTTTCTCTCTATCTCTTGCATATATATACGAGGTCTCTGCTTTTGTCATGGGCATGTGTCTCCTCACCACTTTGTACGGAGATGCCCTAGCCCTTATAGCATGACTTGCGTTGTGTGATGTGTGTGAGCGTGTTTTTTTTTTTTGTTTCTGTTCGCACGCGTGTGCCTTGCTTCTCATGACGTTCACGGTTGATGGATAAACATTCATTTTTTTTTCTTTTTGAGTAACCGTTGTTCTTCTCGTAATCTCTGCGTGTCCTGTCTTTTCTTTTCTTCTTCTTTTTTCCGTTTTCTCCGTCTTGGCTAATTCTGACCATTATCATTCAACTAAACAACAAAAAAAAAGATTAAATGGAAGACAAGGGTTAGTGATCCTGTGCGACGGGGATGAAGGAAAAAAGGAAAATCTCTCACACATCGATAGAAGGCACTAATGACCGTGCGAAGGTGATTCTACCCCCGATGGCTGTACCCGTAGATTTTCCCTTCGCGAATGGAAGTAGGCAATAATGGGCTCGGAAAGTTGTGGTGTATCCTTGCCGTATACGCCCATGCACGAAAAGCGGAGGGAAGAAGGGAGAAACTGTTCCCGGGAAACTTTCCCTCTGCCACGGCGATCTCCTTTCCTTCAGAACACAAAGCGTAAGTGCCCTGCGTGCACTTATGCGACGCTCATAGGCTCAACACTCCTTACTGGGAACTCCATGTTGAGTTGCCCTCAACGCTGTCTACCTGCATCTACACTGGCATCATCACACTTGCTCCAACAACTTCTCTCTCTCTCTCTGTCTCCACCCCTCTACTTTTTATTTTTCCCATGAACTCCTACTTCTCTGTTGGTGTCCGTATTCGTCGCTTCATGTTTTTCTTGTGTAACATAAGGTAAACTTTTTTCACTTTAAAATTTATTTTCCTCTTGTGCTTTCCTAAACCCCTCAACGACACCTCACTACTACCACTACTACTACTACTACTACCCCATTTTGGCTTCTCTGTTCTTTCCTCTTTACGTTTGTATGAAATACACGCCGTAACACCACTTACTCTCTGATTTTGTTTTCATTTCTTACGTCCGTTACTCGTTATTAAGTTAACACGCACTCACTTCTCTCTTTTTTTTTTCAGCACGGATTTCCTTTCCCACTTCTGCGTGAAATTCAGCTACCTTCTCCAGTACGAATAGAGAGTGAGACTACAGAAGTAAACGGAAAAAAAAACTAAGAAAAAAAAAAGGAGTTCAGACCTCACTCCACTTGAGATCACAGTCCCCCCTCACACTCCTGTCCCCCACGCAAGCAGCAGAGATAGCCACAGCATCTGTGCCAAACAGAGGTTGAAACAACACAGAAGGTGAACTCCTTGTGCTTCTTCCCTCATCGGCACGGCGCTAGTCCATCTCTTGTTGTCACGGGACCTTTTCTGTCTGTGTGTAGGAATCTCCGGTCTGTATCACATTTTTCTGGTTTTTTTTCCCTTTTGCTCTTCTTTGTCTCCTCTCATTCCGATACTAGCATTTCTTCTCTTCCTTTCTTTTTCCTCTCCCTCTCTTCCGACTTCGAGAGATCCATCTCTGAAGAAAGAAGGTGCAGAAAGGAAAGAAAACGTAACGGAAGATAGAAGATCGAGAGGTACCCTGACACCATTAGCGACGGGAAGGAAACGTGCACGTGTCATTAGCAGTCTGACCCGTACCCCAACTTGCGCATCCCCTAAATTCAACCCACAGGGTGCCTGGTTGTCGTGTCTCCCGAGCGCCTGCAAGAGCACGCACACACATACACACACACACACACACCCACACGAGGCATTACGAGCGAGTGGTACCATGCCAGGCGTGCCTGAATTCATTCCGCTGCCCAAAGCGAAGGAGATGTTTGCGCTGAGTTCCTGGCGTGACTCCCCCGGCATCCACGGTGGCACCTCAGGGGCCGCTGCGGGCACGCAGCCCAGCCCTCTTCAGTCCGCCGCGGATGCGCTACGCGGCGGAGGTAAGATGGGCTACGTCGGTGCCGCCACGCACGGAAGCAACCACCCTTCCCCTGGCGTGCTTGGAAGTCGTGCCGGACAGGTCCCCAGCCCCCTACCCGCCAGCGACGATATCGCCAACGGAGCCAATGGCAAGAAGAAAGCAGGGACAGGGGCAACCGCAGCGGCGCCTGTGGCAGCAGCGACGGCAGCAACGGGGAGTGGACGTGCCGGCCGCAAGCAGCGCGGCGGTGGTGCCAAGGCTTCGTCTGCGCAGCAGCAACAACAGCTCGACGTGGACGACTACTTTGTCCATGTGTACCTGCCGACCGGGGTGGCCTACCAGACCTTTGCATTCGAGACACAGGCACAGGCGTCGCCGCTGCGCTTGATGGACGTCGGCATGCCCATCGTGCTCTTCCCCCGCCGTGGGAAGGAGGGCGGAAAGGATGGCGGCGAGGCGACCCCCGCCCCTGCCGCAGCCGTTGAAGATGTTGCGCCGGCCAACGGCAAGGACGGCTCACGCACGGGCGGCCCCGCCACCGGCATGCGTCTGTCCCCTTTCGCCACGCCCGCCCTCCACGCCAACGCGAAAGGCACCCAAGCGGCCAATGGTGCGGTTCCTCCGCCTCTTGGGGAGGAAGAGGGGGACGGCCATGAGGCCAGCACCGGCAGTGGCGGGGGCGCCGCCGGCGGCTTCCTGCTGCCGCCTGCCGAGCACACGCTCGACGGGGCCAGCACAGTCAGCACACCGAGCCGGAACGCGACGGGGCCGACTTCTCCGTCCCCCAACGCGCCCGCGGCGGGTGGCGTCGAGGACCGCTACCAGGCCAGCCTTCTCTTCGCGGAAAAGAGCGAGGCGGACAAGACGGCGGCCTTTATTCAAAAACGCTGGCCGACCGCCCTTGTGCAAGTCGTGCCCCGCAACCGCGCTCTCCTGAATGCGTCTCTTGTTCTCAAAGGTCTCCCGAGCATGAACAAGACAGAGTACATTCTGGAGGAGCTGGAGAACCTGCCCTACGCCCCGTCCTACGTGCGCGTGCACCGCGGCGAGCGCGGCGTCTACAAGAACGTCGTCTTTGTCAAGTACGCCGATCGCGAGGCCGCTGAGGACAGCAAGGTACGTCTGGAGCGCGTGTTCGTGGGGACGCGTCCGCTCAAGGTAGAGTTCAAGAAGAAGTCCAAGACGCAAGGAAGCGACTCCGCGGCAGCCGCGGCGGCGGCAAATGTGGCCGTGCTTGCCACGCCCGGCACCCACGCCGCGCAGCCTCACGCAGCGGGCGGTGCTGGCGCGCCTCATGCGGAAGACGAGGATGGGGCGGCGGTGGCCGGCGCTGACCAGGTCGCGCTCCAGCAGATGGTGCGCGACCTGCGCGTGAGCACCGAGCACGAAGGCTTCGCCTACAAGCGCGAGGACCTCACCAAGGGTGAGCTGAAGCTCCTCAAGCAGCTGTGCCTGTCGTACGGTCTTCTGTTCGACATGACGGAGGCCAAAGTGACGGTGAAGCGTTCACTGGGCGGCACGCTGCAGGGGGCCGGCACGCACAGTGCAGGGCCCTCCCCCGCGCTGCGTCCGCATCAGCCACCACCAACACCCGCGTGGGTGCCGGCGACGCCTGCCCCGCTCCGGCCCATGGATTTCAAAGGGATCAGCCACTGGAAGGACATCCGCGGGCAGCAGAGCACCCTTGGCATCGTGCGGCCCATCGGGCCAGAGGATGGCGTGCCGGCCTTCAGCGCTGGTCGCGGCCGCCCGATTTAGGCAAGAAACGTGAGCGCCACAAACAACTCGAGCAGCAAGTGAAAAAAAAAAAGAGACATGAACGTATTATGAAACGGAAATCAAAACAGGAAAAAGAAATAAACACGGAAAAAACCAAGAAGTATGGATTCTCCCTTCAATCCTAGAAAGGACTGCTCCACCCTCAGTGTATGAAGGGAGGGAAAAGGAAAAAAAAAAAAAGGATCCAACAAAGGCCATCAAAATGGAAATGATGAGCAAAGTAAGAGGAAAAAGCACTGAGAAAAGAGAAAAATTAATAAAGTGAAGAAAGTGAAGAAAGAGGGGGACCAACGAATTTGAAAAAAAAAAAGGGAATCCACTAGCGCTGTTGCACCCGTGAACGGTTCCATCGGTTACTGACAATAACGGTGGAACAGCCACGATGCGTCCCCGCAAGACTGAGCATATGGCTTTCTTTTTTTTTCTTTTACACCCCTACGTGTCATTCACCAACACCCCCACGACACCGAAATTGACGTACAAATACAAAAAGCAATCAGAAGGAAGGAGCCGAGGGGAGCGAAATGGGCAAGTCCTGTCTGGGAAAGCGAGCCCCCCCCCCCCCCCTACACATGGGATTATCGCTGCCGCTCCTTGTGACAACGGTAGAAGCACGCATCTTCGCAGCGAAGGAGCAACCCATGTGACCCTCTCTTCACTCTCATTGCATGGCCGTCTTACGACACGAGGAACGCACCATCGGTATGCACTTCGCCACTCCACCACCATAATCTCTCTGACTCCCTCTTACACCGTCTACGCATGCGACTCTCTTTTCCTATTATGCTATCTTCCTCTATGGACCCTTGCTTGTTTCTGCCTCCAACGCATTCACAGGAACCGTCAGTCTTTCCCTGTAGGACTACTAAAGTGTAGCGGGGGGAAAAAAACGAAAACAATAAGCGCCATAGAAAGAGAGGTGCTATCAACGTTCATATTCAACGCTGCTGCGCTTTCTTTGCACACACGCTCGATCACCTGACGCTCCTTTGATATCAATAAAAAACAATTTGCCCTGACGACCCACAGTGAAGACACCACCGCACGAAAACGTCTCTGTTTCTGCGCCGCGGTACGACTGACAGCGTCAAGGACGACAAGAAATAAAACTATAATTTAATAAGAGTAATACATATCGTAGCGATTTATGGCTCGTGGACGTGGTCGGGGGCGTGGTCGAGGTCGTGGTCGCGGCCGCCCACCCACCCGCAGCGAAGATGCGGACAGCGTGTTGCGCATCCAGAGTGTGACGCCGCCGGCTGGCGTGTTAGGTGCGATAGACGCCGTTGACCTCACCCCTACCGGCCGTGCACGACGCGGCCGTGGGCGAGGACGCGGGAGGGGGCGTACTGGTGCCCCTGTGGGCAGACCCCCAAAGGTCACACGAGAGGAGAGCCTTACAGAAGACGACGGCGGCGACGACACCTCCTCAGAGGTCCGCGTCGTGCGTTCTGTGAGCCTGACACCACCGCCACTGCCAAGCGATGACAACGGTCTGAACGGCTTCGCAGCGGGGCCATCGTCACCAGTGGTGGTGATGGAGTTGCCGCCGCGGCGCAGGATCACGCGGAGTCTGTTGAAAGGGACCTCTCCTGCGATTGAAGAGTACATCTCAGCGGCAGCAGCCGCTGCTGCGAGCGCCTCACAAACCACGCCGACCTCCTCCTCGATACCCGTGGCAGCAGAGAGAGGCCGAGGCCGAGGACGAGGCCGCGGTCGAGGTCGAGGCGTGTCCTCGGAGACAGTGGCATCCACGAGACTCTCACTAACAAGGCATGCGGAACGAGGAGAAGCGCTCTCCCTTACCGATACCTCATCCCCTTCGAGCGGACGAGGTGCCAAGACGCACGGCAGCACCCACACTGGTGCAACCGTGAACCCGTCCACCGTATCGTCAACGACACCAGTGGCCTCTCCGACTCTCGTGATTGGCGGCGTCTTGCGATGTGTGTGCAACGCCTTCCTCGTGAATTCTCAGGAGACGCTGCTGGAGTGCGCGCGGTGTCACAACTGGTGCCACCCCGCGTGCGTTGGCGTCGACCACGCCGAGCTGCGGCTGCTCCAGCGGACGCGCAGCTACATCTGCCCCTACTGCACGGCGGCTGCCTCGCAATCACACAGCTCTCCAACTTCTGTCATCGGCAACAGCAACCATAACAACAACAACAACGGGTCATCGTCACCCTTGTCCGCCTCCGGGGCATCTGTGGACGAGCCAGCTTCTGGGATGTGGCAGAATCCATTGTACGGTGCTAGCGGGGAGCAGCTCCTGGCGGCCGGCAGACGCCCTCCCGTCCCACGCCAAGTGCCCTTGAAGCTGCGCGAAATTCCCGACCGCTTGCCGCCAAACGCACATTTGGTAGACCAGCTCTTGCGCCTTCTCGATCAGCTTCGCCACGTGGCGCGGGTCCACATGGGCTTCGACGTGATTGACCTGCCGACCGCGTCACTGACAGAGGACGAGGTCACGCAGAGCCTCGAGTGCTGCGAGGCTGCGGTGCGCGACGCGACCTTCTCGGAGAGCTACCCCGTGTACTGCCTCCGAGAAGTGGGGAACCCTCTGCACGGGTACGTACAGGGCACGGTCCTTCGCGCTCGCGCGGACATCCCTGCCAAGGCAAACCCGCGGCGCGGCCGGGTCTGCGCCATGGTCCTCTCCAACGGCATGGACGGCTACGGCACCCTTAAGCCTACCATCACCCAGCTGAAAAGCGCCGTGGGTCGCGGCCTCCTGGCCCACGACGCCATCACCCCCTTCATGACGCAGTGCATGGGCATCACCGACGTGTCCGAGTTCATTCACATCACCATCAGCGCCACGCATGAGACGCAGCAGCGCAGGGGCCTGGCGAAGATTCTCATGGCCATGGATCTCATTAAGTGGGCCCTGCGTGGACGCACCAAGGCTTTTCTTAACATGGCGATTGAGAAACGTCTCGTCGAGGACGGCACGCGGGTCGAATATGCCTCGTCCCCCGCGTCCAAGCGCCTGTACGAGAGCTTTGGTTTCCTCGACGTATTTCCTCGATTCGACCCTGTCACGGGGAAGGAACGCTGGACCGCGCGGGAGGCGGACATGGGCCGTGTGATGGCAAACCTCAATTTTGTCCCACACGTCCTCAGCGTCGCGGCGGCGATTCTTGCCAAGTACGAAACGTCAGCGCCCGCGTTTTCGGCAACAGAGGATGTGGATGTGGATGCGCTCGATGGGACGGTGTCCGGCGCGCATGGGACAGGAAAAAGGAGTCGGTCGTCGTCCACGTCGTCGGTTCAGATGACAGGGGTGCGTGAGCGGGACGGTGGTAATGCAGCAGCGGGTCGTGGCGCTCGTCGGAAGCTCAACCTCTCGGCGCGGAGACTGGAGTGAAGTCGAACCACAAGGCTGATGCACGGAGAGCTGCCTAAGCGTGGCTATCGCACGAGGGGTCACTGCTGCAAAGGGCCGTGTTGTCCGGCCGGTGAACATCGAGTCGTAGCCCCTTGGCGTCTTTAGACTTGTGATTCCTTTCTCGTTCTTCATCGGAGCGTGCGTCGTAGCCGAAAGGAAAGAGGAGACTGTGTAATTTTGTTATTCCCTTTTTAATCCAGTTATGGAATTCACCTGAGCATTTCCCGATACGTTAAGAAAAGAAGCGCTATCCTTCAGTGATCCCGCAAGTGTCGACAAGAGAAGAGGAAAGCGTCCTCGTGTCGTTTGTGTGTGTGTGTGTCACTGGAATCATCTGAATGTTGATGTTACGGCCATTGAGAGGTTCTCGTTGATTCGTGTGCGCAAGGTAAGAGATTCATTCTCTGACGCTACTGTTTCTCGTAAAAGCGATGAACAGTGCACGAGATCTTTCGTGAACCGTGAAACTCCAACGTGTCATTTGCGCTTTCCCATTCTTTGTTTTGTACTTTCATGCCAGCCTGCTCATAACACCTTTCACGCTATCTGGTCGCGGGGTAACTGCCAGTGTTCGTTTTCTTCGTCGTTCTTGGCTCAAACTTAGAAGTGAGAGGAAAAGCAACTCTATCGTAGACCTTGCAGCAGCCACCTCCCGACAAAGCATGTTCCGGCTTTCTCCTCTTCTGTGGAAGCCCAAGACGCTTTCGCAAATGTTTCGCAAATTGAAGTTGGCGGGTGCACACCCGGATGTGCTTTGGGGCATCGACGCCGAGAAGGCGCAGCACAATGGTGAGGAAATGATTCGGTTAGAAACACTTATGCATGAGAGGGAGTCCAGCGTACGAGGAGGCTCCGGGGCTGGCAGTGGCGGCGCGAAGCCCATCACAAACGAACCGCAACAGTTCCTCTTCTGGCTAAGGGCCAACAACACGTCCCGCACAGGGAGCTCTTCATCTGCCGCTGCAGCGCAACTCAAGGCCGTTCGATGCACCATCACCCCGCTCGCGGAGTCTCGCATGGTGAAGCAGCAGCTTTCACAGCTATTTGAGGGGGCCGGCATTCTGGAGGACTTCGATGTCGCCTCGGACGGCAAGGAAATGAACCTCGAGTCCGTTCTCCGCTACGCTGACGAGCGACAGACGGAGCACATCTACCAATCCGGCTCCTTGTACATCCGCGGCGACAAATCCGTGGAGAACTTGCGGCGCTTTGGCGTGCTGTTGGTGGTGGAAGAAGAGGGCTCCTCCTACCTTGTCTCGCTGCCAGAAATGGAACCCAACGGTGCCGACGCAAACAACCAGCGGGAACGCATCGGCGGTGCGTCGCGGCCGCAGCAGCAGTCGGGCGGCACCACCGCGCCGTACATGCCGGCCAAGAGCATCATCGGTCCGAACGGGGAGATCGACCCCGATGTGCAGGACTTCATGACGGAACGTGGGATGCGTCCGTTTGACCTGCGCATGGCGGGCAGCCACGCGTCTGTGGAGCGCTTCGTCGGTGCCTTTGAACGTCTGGAGCGCCTGTACGAAGTCCATCGCGGTCGTGCGTTTCGCAGCGGTGTCTGCCTTGTTCTCAGTCTCCGCGCCGGTGAGAACTACGTCGCCCCTGACGGCTGCATCGTGCTGGCGGTACAGCGGATGCCCACCTGGGAGGAATACCTGCTGAGCCTGCCCCAGGCGGTCTGGCAAGACTGTGTGAAGAAGCACCTGGACTGGCGGGTGGGGAATGCGCCGAAGTTGCAGGACCGGAAGCGCAAGCTGGTGCGCGTTGCGGACATGTTCTACTTCTACCGCATCACCATGGAGGCACCTGTGGGAGGCCGTCTTCAGTGGCAAGAAGAGCTGATTGAGCGCTTCTTCAAGGAAGAGACGACGATCCGTCGCGCCATTCAGCGGTACAACCTGAAATCTGAGCTTCTCAAAAAACGAGGGGAAATCCGTTTCGTGGAGCACCTCTACAGTAGCACCGTCCACGCCACGGATGGGTCCGCTTCTGGTAAAAAAGAAATTGGTTTTCGCATCGGCGGCGACGGTACCGTTGTCTTCAACCAGAGTGTCATGAACACGGGCCAGATGCTGCGTGTCCTGAAGGATAACCTCAAACGCGTAGAAACGTTTCACAAGCAGCACGAGGATGTTGTCAAGACCCTCGAGCACCTGAGCCGCAACGTCCCCGTGGACTTTAGCGTCGATACGACGTGGAAACTCAAGGAGGAAGGCAACCTGGTGAACTGCCTCCAGCGGTTTGTCAAGACCATCAAGCAGAACGAGCAGCAGCTCGGCGCATTCCTGCATAACCTGCTTGCCAACACCAGCGGGAGCGGAGGCGCTATGCTCCCGGCGGGGGTTCCTGTGAAGAAACGAATGGTTTGGGTGATCTCCAACAAGTTTGACACGATGCCGAGCGGTGTGGTCTTCATTCCCTACGATGTGGACTTTGAATCTATCAAGAAGCTCTTGCTGACAGCGCGGTAGAAGTTAGGAGAAGTGTGAGAGAGAAAGAGAGATAGTTGAAAAACACTCCTGACGCGCTGTTGTTTGTTTTCGTTTGTACTGAGGTGTTGTTGTTGGTTGTTGTTTTTTCTTTGATGTGCCTGTCGGTATGCGTTGGCTTCTCTGACCTTTGTTGTTGTCGGCCTCGCAGTTTCAGTGGGTGCCTTCTCATGGATGGCTGCTACGCTCGTCCTGCTCGTCCTCACATTATTTTACTGTATTTCAACATGTCTAAAGGAAACAAACACAACAAAGAGGTATGACTTCTCTGAAGCGTGCGGAAGGCAAGCCCGTGATGCAGAAGAGCCACGAGATAAAGAAGTACAGGAATAAGCACGGGCCTCTCATGTTATTGACTCTATGGATGAAATTCTGTTTCCATGGACGAGCTCTTGCCTACTCGCATCCATTTCCTATTATTTTTTTTCTTTTGCTCTCGATCCATGAATGTTTCGTTTAAAAACAAAAGAGGTTAGACAAATACGTGAAGTTGGAAAAAGAGACGAAAGGGCGTTAACGTTAGTTTCATCTGGCCACCTCTTTTGCGTTGTTGTTTTTTGTTTTTGTTTTTGTGTGTGTACGAATATTCTACGACATTGCTAAATCCCTTATCCCCAACCATTGTAATTATAGCGCAATCATTTTTAAGCAAACTTCGCTTCGTCTTCAACAAAGAGGAAAAAGAGGGAGAAAACAGTGAGCGGCAGCTCACCAACGTAAAGGCAGTATGTCGTCCCTCAACAATCTTTCCGTCGCCCTTCAAAAGTATATTTTATCCTTCTGTGACGCCGATGAGCTCTTCACATGCGGTCAGGTGCAGAAGCGGTGGTACGCGTACGTCAGCCAGGAGGATCCGTGGTACGCCCTCTCCACTCGTAACGCGCGACGTGCGGTGTCTGTGCAGTATCGACTCCATCACCGTCGCAAGTGCCCTACCCATGACGAAGACGCGGATGACAGCACGGCAGACGCCCTGGTAGTGGTGCATTATCGCAAGGACCGTCCCATGTCTGTGCAGACAGCCGAGGTTCCTTTTCTTACGGAACGCAGTCCGGTAGTGCCTGAGAAGGCGGGCCACAACCCAAGTAGCCGCCGCGTGTTAGCTCCGCCATCAAGCGCGGCCTTCAATCCCTTTGCGCAAGCAAACGACGACGCTCTCACTGCTGAGAATAACGACTCCGAAGAGGACAGTGAAGGCGCCCTTCGTCTTGGTTGGGTCGCGACCATCCAATGCCCCATCCCCCCTCCCCCGCAATCCGCCTCGCTGCATCACGAGTTCGCCTGGACATCGATGGCGCGCAGGTACGATGGCGGGCATGGCGGCGCCCGGGAGTATTATATGCGCTGCCTTCGCTACTTTCGCTTCTCCCCACAGACCACCTATGGCACCTATCTTGGGCTTGAGGAGGAGGAGGAGGAGGACAGCGGCGACGACGTGGATGGGGAAAGGTCTTCCAGTGGTCGTCGCGGGCACCACCGCCGCAATGAAAGCAGCGTGGAAACTTCGAGCGTGTCCTCTGCGACCTCAAGTGCCGCTTCATCGATTCACGAAGAGAGCGAGTACTCGGAGGATGACAGCTATGTCTCCCCTCTGGAGGCAACCCCTGACACGATGGCCCGCTGGCAAGCGTCCGGCCCTCTCCCGGCAGATCCTTTATCTTTGTATAGCTCCACAACCACCACCACCAGAGATGCCTATGGGAACACCGGCAACTTCAACAACCATGGAAGCAACGAGCGTGGAGAGAGGTGGACGTCGGAGGGCCCCACAGCCCCAGCCTCTGCATGGAGTGAAGGAGGAGGAGGAAGAGGAGGCAACCTGTGGAACTTTGAACCGACTCCAAACCCCACGCCGTACAAGAACGCGTTTGACAACCCCTTCGCTGCGCCAACACCCTCCGTGACGGTCACTGCTCCTTCCTACGGCGGCGCTGACACCACCACCGGCGGCGGGGCCAAGGACCTGCTGGACGAACTCTTTGCTCCCTCCCCATCGGCGCCCTTGTTTGGAAACGACGCGCCGCAGACCTCATCCGGCGGCTACGCTTCTCTCGCGCAGGAGTACAACTTTGCGACGCCCGACAAGGCACCAGACACGATGCACGGCGACTCGACCGAGCCGCGCGCACGGGTGTCTCGCGTCGCCCGAGAAGGGACGCAAGAGAAGTCGCACCAGCATCATCGCCACGCCAACGCCCATCGTCATCACCGCGGAGACCGGGCCGGCCGCTTGTCGGCCAAGGAGGCCCGGCGCCAGCGCATAGCGCAGTGCTATGAATGCAAATGCCTCCGGCGCAGCTGGAACGTTCAGCCGGGCGGGGCCTATTGCAAACTGAAGCGCAAGTTGGGTGGCACCACCAGTGCCGAATCCACGGCCGTGTCGGCCTCCACCTCGCCGTGCAAGATACCTCTTTTCCTCCTCTCGCCCAACCGATTCTGTCTCGTCTCCCCCAATACGCAAACCTGGAGCACCTCCCTGCTCACCCACCTCAAGCTCGCTATGGCGCAGCGGAAAGACCGACAGCGCGCGGCGTACCTGGACAGGCAAAACCGCGAGGAGACCCAAGACGGGAGCGAAGGCCTTTTCCAGGGGAACACCATGTCTATCTCCTTCAAAGTGGAGGTGAACGTTGCTGGCGCGGGCGACAGGCGAAGCGGCTCCGTTGGCTGCTTCATTGGCTTCGTCGACGCCTCCCAGGCGTCCCGCTTTCAACTGCAACCCACGGCCGCCTCTCTTGCGCGGCGCAAGAGCGCACTGCTCCGAGAGCAATCCAGGCCGAACTATGGGCCCCAGCGCTCCCGTCACAGCACATGGGGCAGCGCGGGTGCGGTGCGTGGGCTAGACAGAGGAGAAGCAGAAGAAGACGAGGATGAAGTCGCCAACATGATTGCAGCCCTGGCAGAGGACATTCAGGCAAAGGAAAGTGCGAGCACCTCGTCTGGGGATGCGCGGTACGACAACGCACGCCGGTGGTGGTCCGCCCCACCGCCTGCGTACAGCGACCACACCACGGCAACAGCAGCAGTGTCGTCGTCTTCTGCCTCTCGCGCCGGCGCAGTCCTCTTTGGTGACACTGAAAACGACCATGCACACTATAACACTACCACCACTACTGGAAATGATGTTAACACCAGCAGCGGCGACGACGGTGGGGTATTTGTGGGGGACTGCACGGGCAGTTATGGCCTGAATGTGATGAGCGGCTACCTCTACCAGAATGGAAACGCCTACTATCTAGCGGATCCCAAATCCTACCGAGGGAACTCCTCACAGCAACGGCAGCCGCAGCGGTATGGGCACGTCACGGACGGTGCCGCTTCCGATGGCCACACTGCCGATATTTACACCCTTGTCTTCAACTTTGAGGATGACTGCGTGTCGCTGCACACCGCGAGTGGGCAGCAGATTGGGATCGTACTTGTGGATGCCTTTTCAGACGGCCAAACGTGGCTCCCGGCGGTCTCGTGCAAGGGCTGCGGCGTCTCTGTCCTGCCACCGATGCTCCGTTGGTAAGTGGGAGGGTGGTGGAAAGATGGCCTTCTTGCTGTTTCAGATTTCTTTTTTGTATTTTTGTTTTTCTTTCTTTCTGTTGGAGTATCCTTACTCGCACTGTACATGCTGTCGATGCAAGGAGCACTTAACTTTCGCCGTACCCCAACCTTCGGGGACGGCTGTACACTTTCGACGTATCGAAATCCACCACTTACATGTTTAAGAAAGAATTGGGTAACCTCTTAGGAAAGCAACCGATTTGTTGTAATGATGTGGGGATGTCCTGCGTGATCGATCTTTCTGCTAGGTTAGTGGTCGACTCGAAAAACACCATGGGCGTTTTCAAAAATGAGGGCGAGAAAGTGTGGAATGAAAGAGCACATACCGACAATATCGTTATCGTGAATCGCATCTATTGCTCGTACTTACCCTCTCCCTTCCTCCTGGACCAATTCGTTGCTTTTCGGTTATCTAGTTATGCATTGTGTGGATACTTTCAATTCTTAAATCTTCTTTCTTTACATCACTACGCGTTTTTTTTTCTTCTTTTCCTCATTCTTGTGGTTACTCTTTTTAAAAAAAAAAACATTCCATCTCTCTCCCCTGACCCCGCCTGTGTTGTTGTTGTTGTTGTTGTAGTTTGTGTGTGCTTTACTCCTTCAGTGTCTCTTCCTTGCGTCCAGGTTCAACAGACGCTATCATTCAACCGGGACGCATTGGCTTGGCGGTCCGTTCCACAAGTCGTTGAAAGTTCTCTCACGCGTAGAAGTTAATAACGTGACGGTCGGCGCGTGGAGTAAAGCGAAGGAGAAAAAAAAGAAACAAGGATCCTTTGTGGGGTGTTCTCGCCGCCAATGGGCAAAAGTTGCATTTCTGTCAAGGCCGCGGTGGCCGTCTTGCTCGTCCTTGAAATCCTCGTCCTCGTCTTTGGCTGCCTGTCCGCTGTCTTCAGCCAGTACACGGTTCGCGACGAGGTCCTCGACTACTACCCGCACAACGCCTCGCTGGTTCGCATGAGCAAGGACAGCTGCTTCACCTTCTGGGGTTATAAAGTGGACTGCGGCAAATCTGAGCTGACGTACAAGGGCGACCAAGCCTTTGGCTGCCCGCAACGCAAGGAAATGATTGTGGCGGCCGGCGGCTTCACCGTTGCCGCGACCGTTCTCGCGTTTCTGACCGCTATCATGTCCATTGTCATGCTCGCGCGTGTGCGCTGCTTAGCGATTCTGCCCTTCACCGCCGTCGCCTTCTCCGCCATGCTCTTCTTCATTGCGATGGTGTATGTGCTGGACGTCTATGGCCGCGGCAGCCCGTACTGCACCACGCGTTACTACGCCAACGCCTACAAGGATGATACGGCGCTTGAGCCGAGGAAGTTAATGAGCGGCTTCAAGGATTTCACTAAACTGGGCGTCGGCTTCGCCATGTTGGCCACCTCCCTGGCGCTACAGCTCGTCGGTGTCATTCTCCTTACCATCCTCGTGGTCTTTGGGTAGATGAGGGGACAGGTCCACCATCACCACCACCACACACCACCGACCCCATGGGAAGGAAAATAGAAAGAAAACGATCACGCCTACGGTAAATAAAACAAAGAGGAGAAGTACGTCAACGTCGACGTCTTTTTTTTTTTTTCAAGTTACTAGTGCTGGTGTTGGTGGTTGCTCTGTTGCGTTTCATTGCTATCTCCTTATCGTTTTTTCCCCCTCTCCTGTTCCATCTCATTCGCCTTTTTTTTTTTGACTTCATTGCTATCGCCGTTGATGTGCGTGTATAAACTTTCTTGCCTTCTTTTCTCTTGGCATTCCCATTCTGGTACTGCGATGCATTTAGGAGAACGCTCTTGAGTGTCTTGCCTTTCTGCTGCTCCTTTCGCACCTTTTCAAATTGAAAAAAAAAATGAAGAAAGACGTATCTCAACGATCGCCTCTTCCTGATGCGTAGTTGAAGGTAATGTCTTCTCATTATATAGTAATTAGTTTTCTGCTTTCCTTCCTTGATGATACTACCGTCTCTCACACAGATACAACAGTGTCTTCTCTCGTAGTCGTGTGTGCCTTCTCTTTCTCCCCACCCCATCACCACCCCCACCGAAGTGCTATTGTTGTTGCTGCAGCTCAGGCTCACTTGTACACTCTCTTTCCCTCAGGGACCGTTGATTCACGTGTTCATTACGATATATTTCTTTTCTTTTTTTGTACTCCCTCTCTCTCTCTCTCCCCCCCCCTCTTCCTACATCCCTCATTCCCTTCGCACAGCTTGCGTCGGTCGCAGTCCGAACGAACAGAAGCTTACACAGGGAAACAAACCCCCTCTCCTCTGGTACGCCCTCAACCCGTCTTCCCGTCACCTCTACACAAATGAAAAAGAAAAAAAAGAGTCTTCCTCCTTTTCCATCCGTCGACCAACAGAAGGGATCGGACTCTCCTCGTGGAGTGCCGTCGGATTGGGGCACGCTCTCGTACCTTTCAAAAATACGAATGATGTGTGCCGTCAATGCAGATGTCTCACAGACCCAGATGTGTCTCTCCTTTCGCCTTCTGTGAGAGCGACAAGAAACAGCAAGATAGATGAATGGTCTGCGTGAGTGGTATAACTGGCCCGTAGAACGCAAAAAAAAAAAAAAAAATCTAACTCCTGTTCCATTCGTTTTCTGTTGAAAAAAAATCTGCTTCGGTTGTCAGGCAATTTTTAAAAAAGGTCCATAGTGAGGAATATTCTTTATATGATGTTTGGCACGCGCTGACGTAGCGACAAGTGATTCCTTTTAGAATTTGCGTGCTGATTAGCGATTCGGATCGACTGAATTGCACGGGAAACCACAGTAAAAAAAAAAAAACCTTGGACCCATGTCTCGACTCCACGCGAGTGGGGCAAAGCGCTTTTACTTTTATTACCTGAACGAGCGCGGGAATCTGTTTCATGTGTTTGACGTGAAAGGCCTCGTCCAGGGCCATCGTATCCCCAGCGGCCCGACCTTTCTGACCGATACAAAGTTCCTCGACTTCTTCCACCGTCGTCTGGAGTACAACCATGTAGGCCACGTGCAGGCGATCCTTGGCGGCAGGGAGGCGGCTGCGTGCGCAGGTTCAAGCACCGCTCGCGCGACGATCCCCCACGGACAACAAGAGGGGGACAGCGTTGAAGCGGATCGAACCGCTATGTTCGCCGCAAGGCTTCATTCCCCCGAGTTTCTCTTCCGCGCGCGCTGCGTTCTTGAGGATGGCACCGCCATGTCGCCCTTTCAAATGCTCCTGCACTTCCCCTACGTCTCGCCGTGTGGGGCGGAGCTGAATTTTATCAAACCACAAGATGGCGTTCCGGTGGTGTTTTCGCAGCTTCACCTTGATGGGTCTGACTCCACGGCAAACCCTGCCGGAGGCATGCAGGCCACGCTGCAGTACGCCGGCAGTCTCACAGAGCCTTTCGATCCGAGCACGCTTGTGGTTTCGCCAGATGGAAAGATGTTCCATCAGCTCACGTCGCTGCGTCGCTTCCCAACCTGCGCTCGCAAATCAGAAGCAGCGGCGATGGATGTTTCTTCGGCTACCCTGGAAAGCCCCGCAGAGGAGAGCAGCGCGGACTTCGCGAGCAACATTGACCGCTTTCTGGTGCAATGGAGCCGGTGTGGAAGCGTTATGAGCTCGTCTGCTGCTTCCTCAAGCGTTCGTCCAGCGAAACCAAATCTTCCTTCCTTGCTCTCTTCTGCAGACATGGCAGAGCATCCTTCCTTGCGTCGTTACCTCTTCCAGCACTCCCAGGAGAAGACGACCACCGTGGCAGCATCCGCATCTGGGGAGCCAGACTCAGACACTGTCGCACTCACAACGGAAAGCCCGACCTCTGTGGGAGAGATGGAGCGTCTGCTTGAGCACGTCGTGTGCCCTCCCCGAGGGTTACTCGGCGCGTCCATTGGTCTCCAACTCGGCCTTGATTTCATGGACGAGGACACCGATAGCGATGGCCACTATACCATGGAGTGGAACGGGGAACGGAAGGTGTTGCCCTTCTGGTGACAAGGTTCACGTCATTGGTGGGGTGAAGTGTTGGTTTCGCATCCACACAGCAGCAGGCACGGATAGCTTCTTTTTTTTTTTCGTTCCTCTCCCACGCCCTCGAGCGAAGGCTGGCGACACGGAGTAGGTCACAACTCGTGAAGGAGGGCTCGTGCAACGCCGTTGGTGTGCCCTCCAGTGTTTGCTTTCTCCTCTCTCTCTCTCTCTCTCGTTTCCTCCCACTCAGCGAATACGGCAGCCGGAAGTCGCACAAAAAGTAAACCATGTGAAAGAAAAAGGCATCGCTTCATGAGGTGCGAACACCTCCACATGAGAGCTTCCCCGACCCTTGAAAGGATTAGGCAACGCACCTTGGTCTGATTTGTTCATTACTGAGCGTACGCATGCTTCTTCTTCTTCTCTTTTTTTTTCCTCCCTCTTTATTCTTCCCATGACACCTGGCTCAGCACTGTGTTAATCAGACGTGTTTATTGGATAGTAGGTGGCAGGCAAGATCCTTTTTTGAAACGCTACACTAACCGTCGTTGGTGTTATAACTTTTTTTTATCATTAGCTCACATACACACACACAGACATACACCTCTCCTTTCCTTCACGCAGACGTACCCTTCACGTTAGTCTTTCTTTCTCTGACGTAGGACACGTTCGCGCTAACCACTCAGCCATCGCTCGTCGCGCTTTATCCCTGTAGGGTCCTTTTCTTGTTGTCCTCTGCCAGTGTGAAACCTTTTAATAAAAAAAACAAATATAACTTACGTTGTCGAGCCACGTGTGAAGTCGTCTGTTTCCAATCCTGTCTTGTGTGTGTGTGTGTGTGTGTGTCTGCAGCATGCAGGAAAGCCGTGTGCCAGGGTCCGAGCTGCCCAAACTCGTCTTTTACGAGTCCATCATCGGCGCCACCCATGCCACCACCACCACCACCTGCCCGTACGGCTGCACCATCAAGGAAACGAAGCAGGGCCCCTATCTTGTCGACCATGTTCGTCGCGTGGCCTACCCCCTCTCCGTGTACCGCAGCGCCATGGCGTCTGCAAGCTCGACAGACTCGGCAGCCGACCTGGTGGAGGTTGGCGCACCATCAGGCTCGTCAGGCGCCACATCAGCGAATGTGCAGGCAGCCGTGAACAGTGCCCTCGTACAGCAGGAAGCGGCGATGCGTATGCGGTTTTCTTCACAGATCCAGCAACAGGAGCAGCTGATTCGCGAGCTCACCCAAACGGTAAAGAACCGCAAGGACGAGGTGCAAGCACTGCAGCGGAAGCTCACCACCATGCACCAAGACCTCAAGCGAGAGAGCCAGCGAGTGACAGCCGCGGAGGCGTTGCTTCGGCGTGAGCAGCAGTTGCACTCACAAGGCCAAGCGCGTCCTGCCGATCCAGGCGCATCAGCAGAGGCCCCGTATCCACCCGTCCGTCCCGCAGATCTTCTTCCACGGCTTACCGCAGAAGTGGTTCCTGCACCTTTGGAGGCTATCGACACGGGACGTGTTGCGAGGCGTGCAGAGCGAAAGCGGGAGCGGGAGGGCGGCGACCGACTCGGGAAGGCTCCAAGGGAGACGGAGACGTCCTCAGCAGCGGATAAGAGCAGTCGCGTGATTCGCTACGGAGACGCTCGCATCGGTGTCGCCGACGATGACGACTCGTCTTCCTTGAGCTCGTCGTCTTCGTCATCGCTCTTTTCATCGTCCTCTTCTTCGTCTTCCTCGCGCTCGTCGTCAAGGTCGCGACGCTCTTCCAGCGCCTCCCGAAGCCGCTCGCTGTCACCGGAACGCAGCGGCAACGGGGATGGTGGCCGCCGTGAGAAGCAATGGAGTCATCCAGTGGAGAAAGCGAGCGCGAGCAGTGTGGCCCCACCACAAAGTGAAGAGGACCGAGAACGAATCAGACGCGAATCCTACCGCACGGCCACGACCCGTCGGGGACCCAACGTTTCTGCAGAAGCCCCAGCTTCGTCCCGTGCGACAAACGCCGCTGCGACGGCAACCGCGCCTCCTTCAACGAACGCCGTGAAAGGGAAAGAGGAACCTGGAGTGGACCCGACAGCCCCGCCACTGCGGCCGGTTTCTCTACAGGAAGGGAACTCAACCGCCGCCGCCACCGCCGCCCCGCAAGCTGCCACAACGGAACGAGTCGTCGCTCGTCGCGAAGGTCTCTCTGACGCTTCTGCGGACCCCTCAAACGAAACAAACAAGCCCATGAAGGACAGTTCTCCTCCAGGAAACATCCAAACCTCGCCCAAGCAGGCGCCGCAGCAGCCTGTGATACCGGCTGTGAAATCAAAGGCCACACTCCCTGCGGACGTACTGCAAACCGTACGCGGCGCCACCGTCTTCTGTCACGTCTGTCGCACCTTCTTCGCTCCGCACGCGGTGAACCTGCGTCAGCACATCCTCTCCTCGGTCCACCAGCGCGCCTGCGCACAGGTCGACCAATTCATCATGACGAACCCGTCCTTTGTCAAGGATAACCCTGTGGCGGACCGAGAGGATGCGGTGTGGCATCGCTTCACCGCACAGCTACGCATGGAAGGCCCGGACGCCATCAAGGGCCGTGCGCAGACAAACCGAAGTGAGTTTGGAAAAGTCACCGTGACCCTGCCCCCATACGTGGTGCCATCCTCCACGACCACGCTGGCGCATCGACAGAAGGCGCGTGCGGAGGGGAACTCCTTCTTCGCAGAAGGGTTCGACCTGGTGCGGTCTGTTTGTAGCCTCTGTCAAGACGTTGTCTCGGCGCAGAGCTATAAGATGCACGAGAGCACGGCAAAGCACCGAGAACATGCATCACGCCAGAACAATGCAGACACACCATCGCGCGGCCGTGCGTAGCGCTAACTCAGATACGTGGAAGGAGGAATCGCTCGCGCTCTCCGCGAGATGTTTCCTCTTGGTGCTAGCGAGATCGGTGGCAGTGTTGGAAAGGGGGGAAAGGACATTCGTCTGTCTTGTTCGGTATCAAAGGCATCTCTGCTTCTCTCCCTCTCTCTCTCACACACACAAAGCTCTTTCTTCGTTTTATTTCGCCTCATACCCTTCATGTTCCTCCTGTACGTCCTTCCTCCTCTCCCTCACCGACGCGTACCTGGGCGTTTCCTGCACTCGCAACCACGCGGTCTTCTCTTGGTGGCCTCTTCTTTTTCTTTTTTTTTTGTTGTTGCTTTCACGGTTACTCTCCCATCTCCCTACTGTTGAAACATCACGTTCCGTTCACTCACTTTTTCTCAGAGAAACTCCTGTCCCTGGCAGACATGAAAAGACGAAAAGGAAAAAAAAAAAAAAAAAAGATGGCAAGCGACGTGGGCTGACGGCATTGTCAGCAGCTGCGCTCTTCTGCTCCTACACCGTGCTGTATTTCCAAACTTTGTGTGCAGATGGCTCCCTGCTTTCCTCTCTCTCTCTCTCTCTTTCTGCTTCACTTTTGTGAATGCCACCAGAACACCACCGAGGGAGAGAAGGAAAAACAACAGTGCTCTACGCTCATGCATCGTGAAACTGCTGTCCCCTGCAACATTCTCCTCACTCTTTTTCTCCAGAAAAGGATACGTCCACTGCCCCTCCTTGAACGCAGTGGCGGCTCTGCGAACCACATTTGCTGTGCCCCACAAAGGACGTGTGTGGATATTTTCTTCGCTTCCCGAAGCGATCTCTTAGACACAGGCAAATCACCACTGAGGTCATCTGCCCCAACCCATAGATTGCGTTTCGCTAGATTTACCGACTCCATAGAGACGAACAACGTGTCCGTTGATTTGATTTCCCCGTGGGGTGGTGGCTACAGGAAAAGATGGACCACGCTGTGACACCTTGTGCGAGGAAGGTTGGCATCCCCATGCGGACACCAATGGGCTCCCATGACGAAACGGAGGTCTATCGTTCATCCTCCGCATCTATAGTCTCTGGACTTGAAAACCGTCCAGTACCACCGACTGAGACAACGAAGCCAAGGACCAAGGTGTCCTCTGAGGCCCAGGGTGCTGCGGGTAAAAGAAGCGCAACGCTTTCCCAACCCGCATCGGAATGTGCGTGTGCGTCAGAAGCCACGGCTCTCTTCGAGGCAGGCCATTACAAGGCATGCGTCGCCCACGTGTCCGCGTTCCTTGCCCGCACCCTTGAAGCACAGACGTGTACGACGGCCCACGCGACGACGTCGCGGCGTGTACCAGCACCTTTACCAACTCCCCTGCCCTTTTCTTTCGCCAGTGAAGCACTACACGCCGCGCTGTGCTCTCTATTAGAGCTGCGTCAGCTGGAAGCCGCCTCAGAGCTACTGCGTCTCTGGCACGGATACACGCAAGCGGCAGCACCGGCGGCTATCACCAATGGAGCAGCGGAAAAGGCTCCTCGGAATGTCTTTGGTGTGTATAGAAGCACCTCTGAAGGAGCGCATTGCGCCGCGCCGCAGCGGTCTGAACGTTCACGAGAACGTCTGGCAACACGCCAGGAGAGGCTCCATGAAGCAGGCGAGACGGCGTTCACAGCCCTCTGGACCGCCGTTTACCATACGGATGCGGCATTGGTGTCTCTTACGGGTGGAGGAGGAGGCGATTCGGCCGGCGCCATCCGCGGCCATCTCTATGACGCAATCAGCTGTTTTCAGATGTTCTTGGAAGCACGGGCTGCTGTCGATGCGCTGGATGCGCAAACGCGGACACTGCACGCCCTTCACATCAATGCACAGCAGCACCGTGAAACCCTTTCACCGTCTCCTCTTCAACGCTCTGTGAGGAGGCGCGAAGCGCTCGATGCCAAGGGTGTGGAGCACGGTGTCCGTCTTGTCTACCTTGCCCTTGAGCGAGGTGATGACACCTTCCCTGCAGAACCTGCCCACGGCACATCCAGCAAGACTCCTCTGTGTCCTATAGACAGCATCATTGCATGGATCCGCGGTCAGCCAGGGATCACAAGTGAAACCGCACGTATAACGCCCACGTGGTGCTTGTGGCAGCTCTGTGAGGCGATCATGGCGCGCGCAGAAAGAGGAGAGCGATTTGTACTCCAGATGCAGTGGCTCTCCAAAGCCGCCGCCACGGTGCAAGCCACCCTTCGACGCTGCCCCGCATCAAGAGAGCTCAACGAAGGTGAGAAGCGTTCTCCCTCTTCAACACATGACAACGCAGCGCGGCCATCCTCTTTCTCAGTGTCTCCTCTCGTCGCTGCCATCGTAAAGAAGCACGCGCAGACACGAGAACCTGTCAGTGTTGTCGGCGAACCATCAACAAGGTCACCAACTCAACCCCACGCCCGCTCGCCGTCACGTGCGACACCTGACGAATGCATGAGGAACTCGTCTCAGTCTGCTAGCACGCGGTCCACACTTCTCATGTGTGCCCTGCAATTCGCACTGACGAGTTTCTTGTGGAACGCCCAAGCGCACGGAAACCAAAGCGCCACTACAACAAAAAGATCGTCTTTTCATGAGAATATGCAGCTGCATCTGGAGGAGTTTCTGGTGGTCTCTGCCATGCTCGACCGAGAGAACAAAGTCGGACCCTTGGGCAACGTGCGTCTTGACGCACCAGAAGCCACTTCTGGTGGCGGGAATCCCAACTCCGTGAGCGTTTGGTTTCGTGTGAAGGCCACCGTGAAGCTCATTGACGGATTGGTGTTCCTTGCCCGTGACGAGCGTCGACGGGACTGTGGCCCTGTGACGTCTCTGATCAAGTGCGGGTTGCGCATTCTCCATGATACCAGGCAGCAGATGCTCGAGGTGCTTCAGTATGCCACACGGAAGCTCCACATGGAGGAAACGAAGAATCGGATCCGGTCCCCCAGGACACCCGCGGCGGCCACGGGTGCCTGTTACCTGTCATTGATGCATGAGCAAGCGGCACTGCTGACGCGCACGTTACCCGAGTGTGATCCAACAGTGTGTGCTTCTCTGCTTCGCTCAGCCCTTGTATGGTGGGCCTACGCCGTTGGGGCGTCACCATCGTCAACGCGCTCGCTTCCTCGCGCCCACATCAGAAACGATGATGATTCCGCGGAAGGGTGGCTTCATTCCTTTGCTGTCGCCATCGATCACGCAGATGAAGGCATCCTGCGTGCACTCTATGCCGACGACGCGAACCGCTGCCTTCGGCTTATCGTCGCGTACAGTGCAGCATGCTGTGCAGAGCACTACACGGTGTTGGTAGGCTCCAGAGAGACCAACATATCACCGAGTGTTCTCCTTCTCCGTGCACTGCTTCACCTCACGGAGAAGCATCACGTACCCATCAGTGGCGCAGAAAAGGGAAATATAGGAAGGAACGCAGACGTGGCGATGGTCCGCGCCGCCCTCTCTCGCTCCTTGGCGGCAGCTAGCATGGCCGACTGCACCAACGTTCCTTCGCCAGCAGGAACGATTGCAGCGAACTCGTCTTTCTCATTGCGTGATGCAATGCTGGAGGAAGCTGAACAGATGTGTGTCAGCATTCCAGGTGTCCTACCACCCACCGCGAACGATGGAGCCCTCGTCACAGACGACAGTGGCTCCTTCGTATTCCAGCCACTTTCTGCATGCACATTTCCGTATTTTCTCCTTGAAGGGCAACCGTCCTTCGCCATGTGGGAAGCGCGTGTGCTGGCTCACCAAACCTTAGCGGAATGCGCACGGAAACGCTGGGCCGCCGCCTCCGCGATTCACGCCGCACCGCAGCCCACGCTGTCAGCGCCACGGATACTCTCACTTGCCCAATCGGTCATCCTGCACCTCCGTTACGCACTGCTGGAGCGCCGCCAGAACTTGGGCGAGGAACACGCAGAGGTGGCGGCGGCACATGTCGCCCTGGGCAAGGCACTCTTTGCGTTCCATTTCACACAGGCGTGTGGGGACGTGACAGAGGCTCTCCGCTGCGCTCACCATGCTCAGCACTCGCTTTCGCAGGCGCTTGGCTGCACACCGCGTGCGATGCAGACCGGCGCAGAAGGATTGCTGGCCTGCCTCTCACGTCACCCTGTGTTTGTGGAGGCCTCCGCGCTCAAGGCACGGTGCGTTCAAGTGATCAGCGAGCAGCGGCACTAACGGAATGGCGCGGAAACGGAAAAAAAAAGAGTAGGGCCTATGCGGGGGATGGCCCCATCCGTCAACTTGGTCCACTCTTGTATGCATATGCAATCTCTTTTCTTTCTCTTCAGCATATATTCTTCTTTCTCGTTGACACTCTTTCTATCGCATTACTCTCCATAGACAGTTAGATTGCATACACGTCCGTTACGGCTCTTTCACTATCTCTCGCATACAGTATCAAAAAAAAAGGAGAAAGAAGACATGAGAAAACGTGTCAACTGCGCTGAACATGGAAAGAAAAGTCACCCATTGGCATTTTCGCGTACACATGAGTACCGTAGATGAATACTCCCCACTTTCTTTAGGTGTGGAGCCCACTCCATGGTCCTTCTTTCTTTACCTCTCTTCTTCATTCTTTCACGCATCATCTATAGTACTCAACGTTCTTTTTTTGTTGTTGTCTTTTTCTAGTTTTCTCTTGCTTCATCGCCACTTGCTCAACCCATTAGCCTTTTCACCCTCTTTTCACCTTGTCGTTTCACCGTCATCTCTGCGCTCCTTCACACACATACACACACTCTCTCTCTCTTCCTATCCCTTGTTGTTAAACGTTGTATGAATCCCTGTTCAACGCACCACATCATTAGGTTGCCTGTCCTCGATCGTTTGTTCGTTGCCGCCTTCTTTCCCTTTCACCACGCACCGTCGGTGTCTGAGCATTCGTTCGTGTGGCCACCCTCTTCTCCCCCCCCCCCCCTTGTGCAAGCAGCGTAGACGCGCACGGTCAACATGGCATTGGACTACTGGGACGCAGAGGCCGATGAAAAAAAGTTATTGCACGAAAAACTCAAAGGCCTCGTGGAAGGCCATGAAGCGTTTCTGTTAGACGAGCAACTTGGCCTGGCCCGGGAAGCGGGCATCGATCCGTCTCGCCTGCCTGCGTGGGACGCACAGACGGACACGCTGTCCGTGGTGCTTGGCAACGCGTTGTATAGCCACGCGGAGAGGCCGCTTGCCCCTCCCCTCAAGGCTTCACGTGTGCGTAGGGACCACGACGACGACGACAACAGCGAAAAGGAGGCCGAGAGTCTCGAGAAGACAAGCAGGACAAACAGCGATGGCACGGATGCTCCGCACAGGAGAAACTCCTTTTATGTGAATGATGCACGGGCTTCCCTTGCCCAGCTCCTGGGACCGGCTACGCTGCTCGGCTCTCTTCCCACTGCTCCACCCGATGAGCGGTCATCCTCTCGCGCCGAAGAGCCCGCAGATACCGAGGGCAATACTTTCTTTCGAGTCATGCTGTGCCTCACCTCCGCTGTGGTGGAGATGCAGGCCCTCACCAAGGATGCGTACAAGGTGTACCTTCCCCCTCTCGTGCTCTTTGGCGACGACGCCAGCGCGGACGAGGATTCTTCCTCTGGTGTCGCGGCGACCGCATCGTCTGCTCAGGCTGCGAACGTGCCACCATCTTCCGCCAAGTCAACGCGCCCATCTGGGATAGAGAGTAGCGCAAGCAGCACCACCCCCTCTCCGGCCACCCACCACCACCACCACCCAGCGTCCAAGGAAGCAGAGGCACTGGCCGGCGTGACGGAGCTCATGAAGGGCCACATGCAGCAGCTATGGGCATGGCAACA
>JASAOC010001928.1:0-29199 GCA_030849835.1 Herpetomonas samuelpessoai
AGCGTGCGGAGAAGGAAGAATGATGCGGCACCGCGGCACCATCTAGTCCCTCTGTCTCGGTGTTCCCTACGTTTACTTCCTCGGTCATCGCTTACGTTGCGGCACGCCTCTAATTCTCGTCAGCCTGCCTCGCCAAGCGCCTAACGACGTCCCTACCCTCACCGCCAACGCCACGTCGCTCGCGTCTTCTGAAAATAAAGGCAGCAACAAACATAACCATGAGGCAGACCATACCAAAAGCAAGGCCCGAAACATCCACCGTCACCCTAATCATGATCTTTTTTCCTGCGGCGGGCATGATGCGTGCGTAACAAAACTCGTTATTCTGATGTGCTTGTGGTGATGGCGTGATTGCTCTAAGAGAGTATTATGTCAGTATGGTCAGGGGGCGGAAGGGTGGTGGAGGTCAGGGGAGTGCAGGTGGCAGAGCGTGCAGTGCACGGGAGCCGTGTCGTGGTGACGGCGTGCAGCGCCGCACCGTGCGCACAGAGGAGGCGCGCAGAGAGAGGGTGGGGGATGCCCCCGGTTGCCACGGGCGAGCAGGGGTTTGCACAACAGAGCAGAGACGCAAAAGGACGAGGAGGCTGCGCTCTCCCAGCCCCAGCCTCGCTCATTCAAACATCAGTTCATTCGCGTTCACTTGGGTTTAGGCGCGAGCGCGCAAATCGGGCACCAGAGCCGTTGTGTGTTTCAGCAGAGATAGCAGAGATAGCAGAGAAGGTAAAGAAATAATAATGTAGGGTGGGTGAGGGGTTTACCGTGACGGAGAAAAGGAGAATGACAAAGTCGACTGAGACAAAGCAACAGAGCCGCTCCGTTGACCCCAGGGGTCGAGCGTGTGGTAGTGAAAGGCTTGTGTTATGAAGAAATGTCTGAAGGCCGATCGTCTGGTCGAACGTGCGATAACTGGCGTAACCACCAGTGACAGTGGATTAACATCCCGCAGGCTTGAGTCGAAGAGCGTGCGAAGCGGGTGGTGTGAGTCTCTCTTTGGGAAGGGGTAAACAGCTCTGCTAGCGGACTGCGTGACAGCTGGCACTGCCACAGAAACGCACAGGCATCCTTCCCCGTTACTGCGCATCCTCACATGCGGGGTGCGCGCCTCCATCGTGGGTCGTCAGTTTTCGCCTTAGAAGAACAGCGTTGTGAACTAGTGTGGCAGGTCTTGAGAGCTCGACCGTCATACGGAGCATACGATGAAGGACAGCTTGGTGAAGGACAAGAGCTTGTTATCGATCGACCCACCGCTCTACCGTGCAATTTCGACCCGTAATCAGCAGCATACTCTGTTACCCGTTTCCCTGCGCCATGCGCTGTGCAGGCGCTCGTCGCTCATAGCGTTGCTCGCGCCGAGTAATGGAGAGGTCTTAGCTCAGGAAAACCGCGTCGGCTACACAAGAGGTGTGAAGCCGGTAAGATGAAGAAGAGAGGGTAGTTTATTGTCAGAATAACATCTCTAAAGCTATCGTCTTTCGTGTCACGTTCATTCTTTGCATGTCCTGAAATTTACTACAACTCTGCTTCTATTCCCATTTTTCCGCACGTTGGGTGAAGGTTCACAAAAGGGAGCTCGACGTTGAAGCGTGGCACTGCTGTCCGTCACAGGGTGGGCAAAAATGCCTTACCCTCGCCGGCCTGAGTCAAAGGAAGAGCTAACCGCAGGCACAGAAAGAGGTGCAAGGGAAGTGACCGCCTTGCAGTGAATCCATAAGATTTGCTCCGACTCTCTTGCTTTTCCGTTCGTCTGATCGACGAAATGCGTGCCATGAGTTGTGCTGGACCGATATAGCCCAGGAGCCATTCAGGGCTGGAAGGGAAGAGAAAATTGGGTCGAAATAAACGTCACGCCTCAAGCACGCCTGTTCACCCATCTCACCATCAAACGGCACAAGAAGCTTTCAAACGATAAAAGTTGCAGGAAAGAAAAAATGGAGAGTGTGCTACGGAAACTTCGGTACTTGACACATAGAGAATTGCTGAACATAGAAAAGAACGAAAAAGGGAGCAAGAAAACGAAAAGAGCGCGGGCAGAATAGCTCACCATTCAAAGGATGGGAACAGCAGCTAGACATTCCCAGCAGATCACTAATAAAAATTAGACTTTAAGACATATGGAGTAACAAAAAATACTCGAAAGAAGTTCATCTCCTGCGGCGCACGCCACCAGCTCTAGATCGACAGGTCAACCAGCCCATATGGACATGTGAAGGATGTGAAACGAGCCAGCGACACTGAAAAGAGCAATCATGTGAGTCGGGCAACCGTGTTTTAATCCGCACAATGCAACAACAAGACGCCACGCCGCCGTGAAGTGAAGAGGAAAAAGCCTGCTCATCACAAAAATAGAAAGAATGGAAAGCGCTTCAGTAAAAGAGATTCACCAAGAGAAGCGTGAGGAGACGAAAACTTTTCGTTCTGGTCGTCTCAATTCTCACGACTACACAAGTCGTTTCTCTGCTTGCATTCCAGTGTGCTGCCCTGAGCAGACAAAGTAAAGCCGTGGACGGCTGCAGGAATATGTGGGGATAAGTTAGCAAGCGAACGAAGATCTGGTAGCGGGCCGTCGTAACTCCTCAACGGTCGAGGTCAGCTTTTCTCTTAGCAAAGACCATTTACAGTCGTTGTGATTCACAGCAATATAAATGCGTTTAACCGTTCGGATCAAGCGTTTTCTTCGGCGCTAGGAGATCATTATTTCTTTTCTGTTATTGGTTTTTCGCACTCCGTGAAAAATGACGCGTTTCTTCGATACTTGCGCCAGACATGGATAAATATGAAAATTCACCACTCCTTCAACTAGAAAACTTTCGACCTCTTTACCACTTTCCTTTTCCAGGAGAGACGAACAGAAAAATAATTGTGTTGTTGCCGTTCAAAGAATTGTTGTGGTATCCAGAGAATAGAAGTTGAAGCACGATTAAGGCAGATGTCACTGACATCAAAACAATTCCTGTCACGTACACGTGTCTGTGGGTCTAAGTTTCTCTTCAGTCCCACCAGCTTTCGACCCCTACATTCCCAAGTACCGTTTCTAATTTTAGAACACACCGAAACATCGTTCGGCGGAGCTATTTTCCCCCTCACTGAGAGTCTGCTCGGCTGTGAAAAAACAGAACGTTACCTTGAAGGTGTGAAGGAAGCTAGGCTTCGGTTGCTGGCGCGCGGAATTGTGTTAGTCACATTCCCTGGCTGCTGTTGGAAACGCCAGCTCCAATTGACATCACAGGATCATTCTTTCCACGACAGATATGCTCCGTATCGCTTCGATGTACCACTCCTTTCACACTCCGTGCTCGGAGGTTTTCCCAACCCATTAAACACTGCGGGACAACAGACCTGCGATGCCATACCAGCAATGCCCCTATGCACTGGAAAGGCAGGCACTCAAGCGGTCTGGACATTGCCGTCTGACCGCTTTTACGGAATAAGGTGGAAGAAGCACTAGTTGCGCCTGGACATGTGCGTTCGCCACACATCTTCCTATGTCTCGCACCAAACAGATGGAGCTGGAGGCACTATACGTGCCGTAGGCACTTATTCCATCCGTAAACGATATTCAAAAGAGAGCTTCACCCAAACAAAAAAAAACGCATGGAGGGATAGGGGAAATAGCGATGTGCGTAGATGTGCACAAGGTCGGTAATCCCGTGAAGAGCGGGAATTATCTACTTCAGCCACCACGAACCGATTACCACGTTTGCTAAGAAGCATCGGTTCTACTTCCAAAATGCAAAAAAAAAAAAAAAAACTAGCACGCCAAGGCAAACCGAGCTGCACATTGCAATCCTAGAGCACGTCTCAGATGGACGGTGAACCTCCGTCAAGGGAACCAACGCTGCCGCCAACGGAAACGAGGGCGACCAAACGCGTCTGATCATATCAGAAGCGCTAGACCCTCCACTCAACCCAGAACGGACTGCGCTGGGTGACCTGCATCACTCCACTTACTCCCCGCCCACCCAATTCCACCTTCCCAACCCCCAGAAACGACACAAAAAGAAACGGAAATGCTGGCTCTTCTCACGGCAAGACCCCACCCGTGGCGACCCCAGCGCAGGCCTGGACCACCACCTAACCCCAACAACACCCCTTCCCCTCCCCCCCTCGACCCCGCGGGAAAGAGGGACGCGCACCCACCCAGAGCAAAATGACGAACCGCAACGAGCCTTAGCTCCGACCACCGAGGAATGCGCATGCACCCACCCACATTCACAAGTAACACGCCAAATCCTCCTCCCCCCCCCCCCCTCCACAAACTTCCCCACACACCGCCAAGCGCAAACGGACCATCTGAGGGAACCCAACACCAGGCCAAAGAAAACACCGCACCCTCGCCCTGAGGAAAGGCAGCACCATACCCCTTGACTTCCCCAGCAAAACAACCCCCACCACTCGAAACCGACCGGTGTCGGGGACTGGATGGCAATGGTCGAAAGGCAAAGCGGGACGAGGGCGGCTGCGGGAGACGGGCGCCTCGACGCACCGCCAACAGCCACCACCCAGCCACCCCCTTGCGGCATCAAGGTCCATTACCGCTTCCTTGGAGCATCCATGAGCCGCCCCCCGAGCGGATTAGATGGAGAGCGGTTGGTGGGCTCGGCGGACGGGCTTGCGACAAAGTACAAGGTCCGGGTAAGCCTGCGGGGGGATTCCTTTGCTCGCCGCAGTGTAGCACGTGTCGGCGCGTTGCCAACCTTTGAAAGTTCTTCCGGAGGTTTCCACTACTGCTGCGTGGAGACGTGGAACTGAACCCTGGACCTCTGGCCCGGTGTGCTCAATGGAACGCGCGGGGGCTTCCCCCCGAGAGAAGGTTACCGCTCGAAAAGATGCTGGATGACTTTCAGATTCATGTCTGTCTTCTGCAGGAAACGCACCCCACGAACACGGGACATGAGACCTATTCTTTTAACAACTACTCCTACTTTGGCATGGCCAGGAATATACACGGTGGCGGCGCAGCTGTCCTTGTACACCGAGACCTGACCACCTACGATGGGGGTATTGTTTACAAACATGGGCTTGAGGCCACTGCGGTCAACATACTACTTGCAGACGCGACAAAGATGAGGTTCATCTCAGGTTACTTCCCGCAGCGCTCGAAAGTATCCGATGCTTCCTTGCAGCTATTACTAGTTAACGGCTCCGAAAACACAGTCTGCTGTTTAGACGCAAATTCCCACCACGTGTTGTGGGATAGCCATGCCCCACCAGACGACGAAGGCGCACGAATTTTAAATTGGTGCAATGTGAACGGACTAGTCATCAACAACGATCCTGCCCAATACACTTGGGAGCATCCGGGGACTGGACGTAGATCATCACCTGATATCACCTTGACCAAAGGATGCTGTGCAGACAGCTGGAGGCCCATCCGGACCCCAGACAGCGATCACTCCTTCATCTACTTTGAGGTGTTGAGCGAACCGGGAGTAGTCGATGTTCCATCGCTCAAACACTCCAAAAGACTGTTCTCCTTTGGCAAGGCTGATTGGCAACTATTTCAACGAGCAACTAACCGCCTCCTCCGAGGACACTTGGTTAACCGCCAACGCCTTGGCTCCGGTGGCGTTCCGCCGCCGTCGAACACTAACGAGGAGGAGGTGCTGGATGAGGCCAATTCTTGGCTACGCGGAACCCCTGATACCACGACACAGCCGTTTACACAGGAGGAGAGAGAATTAGTTAGGATTGTAGTCAATCTCGATTATTCATCCAACAATAGAAACAAACCTAGTGTTACCAAACAAGTTTATGCGATCGAAGCAATTCTCCGGAAAGGGGTAGCAATCAGTGTCCCCTTACGGTCGGCGAAGCATCCACCTGCCTGGACTCCGAAGCTTCCGGCGATCACCAAGAAATGGGAGCAATGTAAGAATGCCAGGAAGAGGATGGAAATCGCCAAAAAGAGGAGCGATACGCTGAGGAAGCTTGCGGCTGACAATTGGAAGAAGAACTGCGAGAGCATCGAGCTGACCAATGCTCAGAGCTGAAACTACGTTCAGGCTATTTACCCCCCCCCCCCCCCGACCCCAGCCCACCCCCGTGCCCGCCGTCAATGAACATCCGCCGAACAAGAAGGCAAAGGCGGATGTGCTGGCGAAACAATACCCATCAAAGTCGACGAAGCACCAAGACGCGCTGTTCCGAACACTTCCAGCAAAGTCAGGCGTACCGTTTCTTCCGTTCTCGATGGGAGAATACAAGGCGGCTCTGAGAGAAATGCGCTCGGATTCGGCGCCGGGACCGGACAATATTTACACCGAGAGTTTGAAGACACCCCCACACCCAGTAGCGAGATTTTTGCTGTCGACCATTATCCGAACCTTGATGACGGGGATTGCCCCAAAGAGGTGGAAGGGAAGCATTATAATCCCCCTACTCAAACCCGGAAAGCCGGCGAACGACCCAGCTGGCTTCCGCGCGGTTACCCTGACGAGCACCCTGTGCAAGCTGGCCGAGAGAATTGTTGCGCGGCGCCTCAGGAACACCGTGGGGGACCAGATTTTCCCCGAACAGGCAGGGCCTCGCCCCAACTGCCCCACGGCAGACCCCCCACAGCACACGCTTGGAGTGATCCAGAGCAGGAAGCAAGGGGAGTATGTGGGTGCGGCGTTTGCTGACCACTCGCGAGCGTTCGATTAAGCGGAACGGGGTCCGCTATTTGCGGTTAAGTCGAAACAATGGATACCATGCTGAGACTTACTAGAATAAATGTTTCCTACTCTTCTCCTTGCTTTCTTAACAGCCCTGCTTTTCCCGGTAAGTATAGAGAGTTTTTCTTTTTCTTTTTCCTAAGTTCCGCTAACGATAATTTAGTTTAGATTTGTTTAGGACAATCTTACTTTTCTTCACTCTGCCAATGTCGATGGACACCGCGAATAAGCTGGCCGTGACGAAGTTGTTGGCCGAGACCACCGGAGACGGGCGCGCCGTTCCTCTTCAGGTGGGAGCCAAAACGGACGAAGGGTTGGTAACGGGAACCGTTTGGGCAGGTTACGAACCGCAGACCGGGGAAGTGTATTTCCTGAGCGTCCACGAGGAGTTTCCACTATCCGACATGGAGCCGTCTTCGGTGGGAGTTCTCCTCACGGTCACCCCAGCTCTCTTGAGACGAGCGGAAGGGTACTACAGGGACCCACTGGCGGCCATAAGGGATTGGCGGAACCCACATTTCTTGAGGGCTGCAGGCGCGGCCTTGCGGGACCTGTATCGCACCGCCTGAAGCGAACTGGGGGTTCGCCGCTTACGCTCAGAGTCTGATATCGACACCCCATGGCGGAGGGTCATTCGCGACCACGAGGAAGCCCGGGAGCCTTTTCACGGCCTGGCTTTCCGGATGAACACCGCGATGCAGAGGAGTTTTCGGGAACTCCAAGAAGCAGCCGATTCGCACCGCGGAGTGGCAAGAGAGCACGATGAAGAACCCGCCGTTCTTAGAGATACGTGCTCCAGCAACTCGCAGCGGATTGAACGCCTCTGGGAGGATGTCGCTACCCTCGGCCGCGACTTCAACGCCTTCAAGGATACCTATAACGAGGACATGAAAGCCATAAAAGAAGTCCAACGGGAGCCGCTCGTTGAGCTCAGGGGAAGAAGGGAGGAGAAGGCCCGAGGCAGAGACAAACCCCCGTCAGCGCGACACCGTTACTCAGTGGAAAGCGAGTCGGGTGATTCGGAGGACGCTTCTGCCATCGCACCCTCCGATGATGAGGACAGCGTCAGATCATCGACTCCATCTGACGACGACGACTCCCAGGTGGCCCACAGCAGCAAGACGAAGACGCGTTCGCGGCAACGGAAGCGCAGGAGGACGGAATCCCTCCATGAGGCACATCACTGGACGAGACTCCGCCAGGACCACTCCCTGGACGAGACGTGGCGCAAGCTGAAGAGGGTATATGTCCTTAGCAAGCCCCCAAACACGGAGGCGTTCGAGCACCGGCACAAGGCATACGGGTGGCTGCGGGGCACCTTTGCCGCAGCCTTCAAAAGCAGAGTGCCCACGGAAGAGAACTTGGGGTTGGCGGTCCACGCCTTTGAGGAGTACCAAAAGGCGGAGGCCAAACGGAACGGTTGGACGCGAGCTCACACAGGGCCGTCCGCAACGTTCATGACCCCTCAAATGAGGAAACTGCTCGAGCAGACGGCGGACAAGTGGGTCTCCGCAAAGCCCCATCGTCGCCGGGGCGGTCCTCAAAGTTCTCCAGGACAAAGCCAGCCGAGTTCTGGGTGGACTAATCAGAACGGTAATAAACATACATCTTATAATAAGGGAAAAAACGCCAAGGGCGGGCCGAAAGGGCTATGACTCCTGGACGACGGCCCGCCGCACCAAAGACGGACGTTGGTGGAAGAGGTTCTTTCCACCCGGATGAAGGGCTTGGGGATGCGAAAGCTACCAGTGCCCTACACCCCGGAAAGAGACGGCCGAGAGCTGCAGAAGATCGTCCTAAACGGGCGATGGGCCCCAAGTACGCTGACGGCACACGCGCGCATTCGGGGCCGGTTTCAGACGTACTGCTCTCGGGGCCAGCCCCACCCAAACGGGACGGCGGCCTGCTGGTTCATAGCGGGCCAACGGCACCTGGCACCCTCGACGAAACACACGTACGCGGTTCAGCTGGCAACCATATTCGCACACATGGATCAGCCCCACAGCCAGCTGAAACTGTGGATTTCCTCTCCCAAGGGGCAGCAGCGCGGAAGAGTGGTGCGACAGGCACGGACCATCTCGAAACGACAGCCGTTGGAGGTGGCCAAAGCGCATCCGCGGTTTCGCATCCCACTCCTCCTTTGCCGGAAGGCGGCGTCTCGATGGGACGACATCATCCGGTCAAGAAAGGAAAACTTCGTGTCCCTGCAGCCGCAGGAGATTACCATACGATACGGGACCGAAACCAAGGACAGCCGCACAAGGCCTTGGCGAATGGAAATGCTGGTGGTGGTGAGGAGGGACCTCGCGGAAGAATTAGCAGCGGCCATATCCAGGAAGCGCGCGCAGGTCCTGGACAACGAGCCCCTGTGGCCGATTCCGACGAAAGAACCACGAAAGGTTCTTCCGCACCCCCTCTCTGCCCACAGCATTCGCCGAGGCGCCATTCAGGTAGTGGCTGCCAAAATGGACGAGGAGAACATGGGCGAAGCGGGGCTCAATCTCCTCGGCCGATTAATGAAGCACGCACGGCCACAACCGGTGCATCCGACAACTCTCCGGTACCTCGCCGATGTGATCGCCATCGCCAGGCAGGGAGGCACGGGAACTCCCACATAGATGCTTTAGCCTGGAACGATGAGGTGCCCTTCGATCCCCTCCATTGCGAAGGAGACGCCCCTGCTTCCATTTTACCACGGCAGAAAAGGGCCCAGCGGCCGGTCGCCTCGGCCGAGTTGGACGAACCCTTACATGCCCCTAAAATCCCCGTGATGAACTATGACAGTGTCATCCGAACTATGCACCCGGAAGTCAAGAAACGCATAGACGACCTTTGGGATTTGGTCCGGCCCTCCGCGCCCATGCGTAAGTCCCACGCCCCGCCACCCTGAGAGCAAGGGTGAACTCCTTTGCTGGAGGCGGGAATAGCGGAACGCTCAAGCAATACCGAGGAGAAAGGTATGTGCATAGCGTTCACAGTGGTAGAGGAAAAAGTGTCAGGAACACGCCTACGCTTTATCCTGTGGCCAAATGGGCTGAAGGAGAACATTAAGAAGAACGGATACAAGGCTAATCTCCCTCTCCCTACTCACGTATACGATGGGGTTCTGGTAGATTGTGGGGCTGCCGCCGATCTGACAGCTTCTTTCTTCCAGGTCCCCATTCCTATAGACTTGAGGGATTTTTTCCGCTTTCCGGGAGCGGACGGTAACACGTATCGGCTGACTGTGCTACCAATGGGGTTTTCTGTAAGTCCTGCGATCCTCCGCACAATCGTGGCTACCCTCGCGAGCGACCCGCAGTACGCCCAGCGACCAGTCAACACAGGGGTGACTGTCGCAACCTGGATGGACAACGTGCAATTTACCGGCCGGCGTCCGGCGGTGAAAGCAGCGCTGCAGCGGTTTCAACAAGCGTGCAGGCGTCATCAGGTTACTTGAAACGAGGGAGAAACAGAGATTGGGGACACATACGTGTTCGCAGGAGTCCGCTTCAACCAGAAAGGGGCCTCTTTTCCTATCGGCCCAAAGGCCCACACGAAACCATGCGGTACTGAGGTAGCCGCTTTGGGGGACTTAAAGATTAGTCAACTTGAGGAGCCCTTCGGGCGTTTATGGCACGCAGCCAGAGTTGTGGACATTCCTATCCACAACCACTGGTGGCTCCTCAAGTCAGCGCGTAGGTTGATGAGCAAGGTCAACAGAGGAGAGCTAAAGTTGAGCGATGAAGTGCCTTTCGCAGCGGATTCGGTCCCCTTTGCTCAGCTCACCGAGTGGTTGCCGACGGCTCAAGCAAACGCCCCTCGGAAAAATTTCAAGAGAGATAACTCATCGGCACGCGAATATGGCTTATTCAAAGACGCCACTCTTGACGGCTTGTGGGCGGTTCTTTCAGAGCGCGGAAGAAAGGCCCCAGATATTACGGGGGGGCAAACGGGCCCAGAGGGCGGCCCAGATCAACTCGGCGGAGCCTACGGCGACAGCTGTAGCCCTTGGGCGGCTCGCTATTGAACCTGGATCTATAGCCAACCTGAAGGTTGATAGTGCCTCAGCAATATCTGCGTACAAGAAGCGCTTTGCGAGGAGCTATGCGCCGAACGCGGAAGTGGCAAGGCTGCCTGCTGCGCAGGATTATCAAGTGGATGTGGCTTACATCATGTCCGCTGAAAATCCGGCGGACGCGCCGAGTAGGGACTGGCGTATAGGGTGAGATACTAGCGTCTTGGGTGGAAGGACATGGGCACTGGTGACGTGGAAGGACCCCTCCACGGCGTGAGTACCTAATCAAAGAGAGGTGAAAACGGATGGATGGAGGGCACGAGAGCCTTCCCACGCGAGAGGGAGAGAGAGAGCTATTATGTTAGATGATCCCATAACCAGCCCACAGAACCTAAGACAGAAGATGACGAAGAGAACACCTGTCCATCGTTCCCCGATTTGGTTCTCGTAGATCTTTAGTTAGGAAGCAGGAAAAGAGGGAAATATTTGCGGGCATGGCTTCCCCTAAAAACGCGTCCGTGCCGCTCCCTCTCCTTAAGATGGGGCGTGCAAAGACCCGGGGGAGGGGCCCCCGGCGGCGGCGGGACGAGGGTCACGCAAACCGGCACCCCAACGACCGGAAGACCATCGCCGAGGCGGACCCGGTTCCCAAGAAGACCACCACGAGCGATCCAGGCCGCGAGGAAAGTTTGAAAACGAGGACAAACACACAGATTCGTAACTTGGCTCAGTGTCCCAACGTACTTTCCCGAAAGGTGCTCATGTCATTACCTCGACAACGCGCTTCTTAGGTAACCCCGGCAAGCGGAACAATGAAAAAGTTCACACACCCACACCCCGACACCCCGCAAACAGCATAAACCTCTTTCTTTTTCGTGCTCACCCACTGTCACATCTCTTTGCAGAAAGGTTGTGCCACTGTGTAGCCACTATAAACGAATCACGAGATGGAAGCTTGTTGCCGGACCGAAGGAGCTTCCCCAGCGCAACGAGAAACGGAAGGACCAACCACCACCCTAGGTTATTTCCTAGGTTGGGGTGGGCCGACTGACGTTGGGACCACTTGGAAGACTTTCATGTGAAGAAACTTCCCGTCCCCGCTCGCTGCAATTTGAGTACCTAAGGGAGATCCCACCTCAGCTAAATCGCATCTTCCTGAAGCAGCCGACAACCCCATAAACACTACCAAAAGGGTTCACCCTGGACAGTGAATGGTGACGTCTGACTGCTGAGGCGGTCCCATGCTCACTTCGACCCTATTGTATTACTTCCTCTCTCTCCTTGCCTGGTTTAGCTCCGATCCAGTGTAGGGTACGTTCTCTTCCCAACAGGGACAAAAGAAAAAAAAAGAAAAAAATCTAGTATTCATCTCCTCACTCTTCTCCCTCTCTCTCTCTCTTCCACAATGTCCTCACAGCCCGTTATGTCTACCGACCCAGTCGGTGATATGGGCTACTATACCGCCATGGCGTTTATGGCCGGGGAGGGTCCCGTCGCAGTGGAGGTGACCTGGAAAGGGACCAACGCCCAAGGCCTCGCCACGTACGTGGAAAGGGGCCTCAGGTTCCACCCAGTGATGAAGGCTCCTTCCGACCCCACACAGCACGCGTTCGGGGAGCCGTACGACATCACTGCGAACGGCTGGGGACCTAACGGGCACCCCCTCGACATGGAGTGCGTCCAGCTCGACGAACCTCTCCGTGCACTCCTCCGCGACTCGCCCCTGGCCACTCAAGCCCATATCGATTGGCTGAGTGACGAGGAAAACGTAGCGAGCCTCAACACCCGTCTCTCTCGGTATCGCCGGGAGTTTCTCAAGCGGGCCAACGCCCTGCGGCGAGTACCGGAGGGAGCCGAGATCGTCGAGCTGAGGGATTCGATGAAGCCCTCCGGAGTCAACCGTCCTCGGGTGTCAAAGACCACGTTCAAGGTGTTGGAGGACCTTCGCAAATCCCTGCAAACCGTCCGGGAGTCCGAGGCCCAACAAGCTCAGGATCTCCAACAAGGGATCCAGGCGCAGACGGCCCAGGCCCAGCAGTTGGGTGAGGCGGTTTCGGGCATCACCCGGGACGTCGCTGCAACGGCGACGCTTACATCCCAGGTTGGCCAGGAGGTGGATGCGCAAGCCCAGGCTTTGGCTGCGCAGGTCGTTGCCCTCCGAGAAACTACCCAACGGGAAATGCAGTCCCTCGAGAAGCGATTGGAGAATGTGCTGAGGGACTCCCTCGTGGCATCTCGTCCGGCACCTCCACCTACGACAGCCCCTACCGGCCTGGACGCCGCCATGGGCCGAGAGAACCCCCTTCGCACGAGAGCGGGGGATCCCGTCCTCCAGCACGACATGCGAGGGTTAACCTACCCGCGACGGAGCCCGTTCCTCCCGGCCCCGTCTTCGATGTGGACGACAGCACCGAGGAAAGCGTTACGTCGGACGACGACGCATCCCCTGTGGCCGATGACGACCCAGTCACGTGGTGGAAGATCGATCGCCACAGCTGGTCCGAGGTCAAACAATCGCTCCTTGAAGCGATTGTTTGCACCGAGGAGCTGCGCCACACCGAGAAAGTCGGTGTGGCGCACTGGTGGTTCACTGCCGCGCTCGCCATAGCGAAGGAGCTGTGCCCGCAAGGGCCACAGCACATTCACGGGTTGCCGGATACGGTCGTGGAGAATCTCCGCGAATCCTTCCGGCAGCTCACAGTAGTGACGAACGCGGCTCGTGGCCTCCGATTCGCCTCGGGGACGGCCCAGCGACAAGCCCTGGCCCCTCGGAGCCAGTGTACAGGCGGTACTAGAACGCCAGTACGGCTCCAGGGTGACACCTGCGCAGCCAAAGAAGACGCGCGACAGGAGGAACAGAAATCGAGACGCCTCGACGCAGTGGCGCGACTGGGCCTCCCATTCTTGCGAACATCAGGGAAACGGAAGAGGGGGCAACGGGCCCAGGCGCGACTTAACCGAGCCCACGGAGCCCTTCCTTTCCCGACTACTCCCGGCACCTATGCAGACACGCAGCGGCCCCAGACCGGTAGACCCGCACCAGATGAGGGACAATGTAGACGCGTTTATGGCGAACATGTGGTCGTCCAACACGTGGCTCCAAATGCGGAGCCTGTGGCATCGCTACCACGACTTCTGCGCCCTGAACGACTTTCAGAAAGGCGCAGAGTCCGCCGTTTGGTTCGTCCACAGCATGGAGGTGGGTCTCTCGACCAAACACACCTACACGCGGAATCTCATCAACATCTTTCGCAAGATGGGATGGAACCATGTGGACCTCACGCTCTACGACACAGATCTTCTGGGTGCTGGGGCATCGCCGCCCACGACACAGGCCCCTCCGATGACAAGGGAGGACCTGTTGTTCATCCGTCAACAGGTGCCCCGAGTAACCGCGTTTATGCTGGCGCTAGCCTGGAAAACAGCGAGCAGATGGAGCGACATTGCACGCCTCCGACGCCGCAGTGTCCTGTACCTATCGGAGGCGGAGCGCATCCTCTTCTTCGGACAGGAGGCGAAGACCAGCCGCCGCGACCCCTTTCGCCCAGACCTTCTTGCAGTCATTCAAGGGGATGGGGTGGCAACCATTGCGGCGGGTCTGCGCGAGCGGATGCCCGGCAAGAAGCCGGACGACCCATTGTTCTCGGTAACAACGGATCGGATCCGAGACATCCTGCTCCCGTTCGGCTACACCGCGCACAGGATAAAGCGCGGCGCGATCCTGCATCTCTTGCAGGCCCTACCAGACGGCAGCCTTTTGCCGACGGTAGCGCTCCTAGCGAAGCAAGCCCCACGTTTCCCCCGCAATGGGGACGATCACGACCCCATTGCGGGGGAGCGGTTGGAAGTGGCCCGTCACTTGGGGACGGGACGACTGACTTCGCTGCTCTGATTAACGACGATTGAGCGGCCACAATCATCGATCGTGAAACAGCTGGAGTGGCTCATTCCATCGTCAGACACCGAGCGGCGGCTCAGTTACCAAAAACGCAGGCGGAGTTGCAGACACTCTTGCATGTCTCCCGGGTGCCAGTCATGAACCATGAGGCGCTTGCGGCCAACATGCAACCACGCCGAGCATCTCGGTTGGCAGACATCTGGGCACTCCTCCACCGATGTCCGCGCAGTTTTCGCGCGACGCCCGCTTCCCAAAGCCTGACAACCGAAGATATAGTAGCACTGCAACAGGCTAACCTGGTCGAATCAGGATCCACCACAAACTGCGTCATCGGAGCAGCTTTCACAGTGGTGGAGGAGAAGCACGGCAAACTCAGGCGTCGCTTTATTCTATGGCCAAAGGCCGTCAATGAATGGTTAGCACGGCAGGGCTACAAAGCAGACGTCGACTTGAACGTGTCCCCCTTTGACCTCATCCTCGAGGAGTGTGGGGACACCACGGATTTGACAATTTCGTTCTTTCAAGTTGTCTTACCCCCACTGTTGAGACCCCTTTTCAGTTTTCGCACCACCGGCGGCACTGTTCTCCAGATGCGGGTACTGCCCATGGGGCTTAGCGTGAGCCCGGAGGTCATGCATTCCCTTACCTCCACGCTGGCGGGGCACCCAGCGTACGCCTGTTGTCCGACACCCAACGTCCGAGTCAACGTCTGGATCGACAACATCCAATTCTGCGGCAAACGGCAGGATGTGGACGACGCGATAGCAAGCGTCAAACGATCGGCTTACCGATTCGGTGTCACGCTGAACGAGGACGAGACGGTGGTCTCGCAGCAGTACACATTTGCGGGCGTTCATTTTGATCACGCTCATCAGCAGGTAAAAATGGGAGAAAAGACAACCCGTAAGCTCAGAGCGGATGTTATTACCCATCTGCCAATGGGGAGTCTAGAGCACCTGCTTGGTAGACTCTTGTTTGTCGCGCGGGTCCTGGCGCTGCCGATACGCCGTTACTGGTGTTTCCTGAAGGAAACGCGACGGCTTTTCTCCCGTTGGTCACGAGGAGAATTGAGCGACTCTTCACCTGTTCGCCTCAGCCAGTCAGCGGCGTCGAATCTCCACGCATGGTACGACGCCGCCGCGGCAAACATTCCACGCATGATCAAGCCGCTACCACCTTCAGCAGAGCTATTTGACCTCTTCACCCACGCCACGCTGGGCGGGTGGGGTGGTGTGTGCATCAACCGACGCACAAAACACGTGGTCAGTGCGGGAAGTGCTTGGGCACACAGAGCGGCCAACATCAACGCGGCCGAGCTTCGGGCCATCCGATGCGCCCTTGAGGCGTTCCGCGCTGAGCCCCACGCGGGATCGACTATTCTCCTGCACGTCGACAACACCTCCGCCACGTACGCTTTTCGGAAAGGATACTCGCGTAGCCACGCGATAAACACAGAAATCAGCCAGGTCCTTTTCAACCTACCTTACAAGATCTCCGCGTCGTACATCAAATCCGAGGAAAACCCAGCCGACTTCTCCAGTCGCAACCTACAATACCAGACGAAGTGGGTTACTAAGCGAGATGGGATGGGTGAGACGTGAGGGCACGGAAAGTTGGATCCTGCACTTTCGCCTATGGTAACCGGTATTACCCGCCCTCAAAATAGATATGAAGATCGAAGAGAGCCTGGGACGCTCCTTGTTGAGAGCTATCTGACAACTGCGCCTCCAGTGTGACCGTTAGTTATCTCCCCTCTTCAACCTTTCTTTCCTCCAAGCAGAAGTTAGGAAGTATTCACACACAGACACCCAACCAGCAGCCAAAAACCAAGGATGGAAACCACCAGTGAGGTCAGGCCACTGGCCACGACCCTGAGTGACTTAGAACAGTTTCCTTTAGATGAGGAACTTACCCCCGCCCGTCTTTAAGCTATCACGAGCATCTTCTCCAAGAAAGGCTCGTCGAAAAGCGTAAGCGGGGAGGTGGCGGTTTACCCGAAAAGCGTCCGAGAGCTGGACATCGAGCCCCGAATCAGGAGGAGGGAATGGCGGAACACCATCGAGGTGCGACGCAAATGGCGTATGCCAAACCGGAGGCCTGGAACACAACGGGGGAAGCCTTCGTAAACTGCGCATAAGGACGATTACTATCACCATCAAAAGTCCCCACAGACAACCACCTTGCGTACACGAAGGATAGGAAGGGAGTACGGCAGCTTCTGCCTTCTCTACCCACGCTTGCGGGCAAACAGCGAGTATGCCATGCAAGCAAATAACTGGGGAACAGCAAGCGGGTGGAACCCAGCGAAGTTCGACAACTCAGACGAGATCATCAAAGATGTGGGGGGTCCCTCCGTACCTGAACAGGCTAGGCCACTTGAACAATGTAACCATCGCTACAGCTAAAAGGGAACGGCGGAACGCCCAAACGGATGCCGAGCAGTCGCAGAAGACGGAGCTACTGAACCCCAACCTCACTTAGAAAACCTCTTCTTCTGCGGGGCCATTCCACGCTACGCGTTATCTCTGCCTGGGGCGAGCGGCAACAATAGGAGGAATGAAACGGACGAATGCCACGCACTGTTAAGCATCGGCGCAGTCGGCAGGGGGTTCAAACGAAATAACATCCCCGCTGCGGGCTCAGATGCAAAACCTTGCTACGGGACCTGGGTGGGCAATACCCATTCAGGGAAGGGCCACGACACCCTGGAAGTGCTAGGGGAGCTGAGATAAAGATGGTGCTGAGGACGAACAGCCCACGCACCAGTCCTTCAACAAGCCCGACAGCAGCTACTCGATCGCGCCACTTACGTGTGCATCGGGAACACAAAGTTCCACCAGACTGCCCCCGTGGACGAGTAGCATGGCGCACACGAACGCGATGCGGTTGGGCAAGAAGAGACTCCGCACGAACCTATAGAGGAAAAGGCACAACCAGCCGAAAGGGATAGCTAAAGAAAGAAGACCCAAAGGTCCTTCGGTAAAGAGGATACTGCATATCCCATACCTGCGTATGCTCGCTGGCTGCGAGCTGGCAAAGAGCAAAACCTTGAACTTGGAACCGTATAGCATCCTGAACCGCTGCTTCCCAGTGGGGTTCTCCGAGAAACACAGGTGGACAAACAATGATGACGTGACGGCTACAAAAGCCATGACAGACACGATGGAGCAAACACGGGGACCTCTTCATATTCCCCTTTGCACTAAACACCGCTGGGTCGCTGGAGTCTCGACATGCAATCCGAATAACCAAAGACTGCCAATCAAAGCCAAAGACCCCACACCATCTGCCACCGTCAGGGCTGATGCTCTTAGGGGTCCGTAGATGAACCCTCAACTTACGGACAAAGTTCTTATACTGTGGAAGACGGCGAGTAGGGAGTTGCAGCTACGGTGTCTTCGCGATGATGCCGTGTTGTTTTCTTTTGCTGTTTTTGGCGACACGCGGGAAGAAGCAGGCCCCCGGCTCCTCATCAGCATCTGCAAACTTGGGGAAAACACTGCCCACAGCGCGTGGAAAAAGCTGTCCATCCATAAGTTTTAGCAAACCATGCACAAAGGACTCGAGCGCCGCTCCTCTCATCGAGAAGCATAGCGCGCGCACAACGAGCAGCGCCGGAGATACGAGGAGACACTCTTCTCGCTACGAAAGAATCTGTTAAGGGGATGGGGAAGCCAAGCCAACGGCAGAGGCGAGGTCAGAAGCGGCAGGGGCCAACCCAGCCGCACGATGACAACGCGTACACTCGACCAGCGCATCCCCGAAGCCACACCAGTGTTCCCCCATAGCCCCTCGACATGAGACAACCACAAGCACACGCCGTCCTTGGCCCTCCGCCCAGTGGCAACACGCCCATCGCCCGCTGTGGCTGCGGGCCCTGCGGCATGGGGGCGAGGGGGTGCTTACGTCCCCCCCCACCCTCAAATTTGCCAGAAGCAGCACCAGGACACGAGACCCCAGACGCAACAAAACAGCACCCGCGAAGCTTACGGAGGGTAAAGGCGACGCCGGAACAGCACCCCACCCTCGGCAGGTAACAGAACGTGGTAAAGGTGCCCCACGCGCGCCCGGCAACGGGGAAGTGGAAGGCCCCAACCCCCGAAACGCAACACACCACGCCGCGCCCCGTCCCCCGTGGCGTCGCCAAGGCGCACGGACCAACCCCGCACAATGAATCGGAAAGAACGCATCGAGCGGGGATCAGCTTACCGCACTATATTAAACCACCTCGGCGAGATGGGGCCCGCAGCACCCGGCTAAATTTCAAGAGGTACAGCGGGTTTGGGAAGACCAGTTGGCCAGGACAAAGCGCGACCCCACCTATAGACGATGTGGGTTTTTGCTGCGTGGCCAGCAGGAACCCAGTGCCCCCGCGCGGAAGATGCCGGGATCCAAGAATCCGACCAAGAGCTCTACAATGTGAAGCTGGCGCGATACAAAGGAAAGGATAAACGCTTTCCAGGCCTTTGTGTAACCAGCTCCAAGCACCACCATCGAGAAGGAATCGCGCTTCGAACACCTCCAGTTCAAGAATGGGGGGTAACAAAACTCTTGACGCACCCCCTGTGACGGGAAAGGTGCCAGCAGCAACTCTCAAGGGGGTCCGCCGCCCGCAAGGCCCGGTTGCCGTCCACAAAGGTGCCACCTCGCAGGGCGAGGTCCCCCAGAGGCCATCATCCCGTTGACTGCGCAGACGTAGGTCGCGCCCCACACTTCCACACACACCCCTCGCGCCAACTCACCGCAAGGGCCTCAGCAGCGCACGATGGCGCAGAGGTGCTATCCCACCCTCAAACTTAGGCCCCATAGCGCGTGGTGGATGAAGCCTGGGGTCAAAGCAGAGGAACTCTTCAAAGAAATGCGCTCTTTGAGAGGACATCCTCCCGCAGAAATCCCCCCATCGGATAGGCAGCCCCTGTGCCAGGAGGCCGTCATGTACGCAGACCTGGGGGCGATCCAGCGGAAGACTGTAGCCGAGGCCGTCTCACTTAAACATCTGAAGGAAGCACCCAGACATTGGGGAATGACACATCCAGCCACACAATGCGTGACGTGCGATGAGGTACACGAAATTTCGGAGTAAAGGTGTCGAACGCACTGCCCGTAGGGAGAACTTAGAACTAGTAACCGAGATGGTAGGTCAAAATCTCCCAGTGGTTTTTGACAGAGCAAACACCATCACAGCCCAGGGTGCGAAGGGCCGCCCTAGGTTCACAACGGAACCCCAACTGAGCAGAGTGTCAGAAAAGGTAAGTGCCCCCCACCCCATAGGGCTCCGACCTGAAAATGCCAGGTCTGGATTTCGTCCCAGCCAAACACAAGCAGAAAGAAAGCAGAAGGAGTTCCCTAAAAGCGAAGCGAATATCAGAGAAAGGAGGGTGGGATGCGGGATGAAAGAAAAGAGGGAAAGGCGACTCGCCACGCGCAGGCGCTGGCGTTCGGGACCCTACTACGCCATGAAACGGCTGTGCCGGAGCCAAGGGCGAGCCAACAGTGACAAAGGGGCCCGTTTAACTGAAATGGCGGGTATTTGGGCCGGTTTGGAAGACAGTAAGCAGGCTGGGCGAAAACGACGCTTCCAAATGGGAGGCGCCGTGCCTGTGAGTCCGCTCCGCCCTGAAGAAGAAACATTGCCACACCGAACCTGTTATACCCCGCGAAGAGTTGCCCAAAAGTCCACGCAGGACCCACAACAATGCGAGCAGCCACCCTCGCGCTGACCATTTCCACAGGACCCAAGGGATGGGGCGGGCTCGCGATTGGTTTGCTCATTCCTCCGGTTTGGCCGCCTGCGTGGGATGGCAAACCGGCCCTAAGGGGTGTCGCGGCGGGCCGGCGTTGCGTGGCCTCTGCGCTCGCGGCCACGGCCAACGCCACCATCCCCAACCACCGTCCCCACCCCTCACCGGTACGGCGGAGGCGCGATGGGCAGCTTTTCACCTTGCTGGCTTGGCGAGGGCGTTTGGATTGTTTGTGGGTCTCGGTGCCCTGGGTGGCCGCAGAGGGTTGGGGACACACGCAGGGCACCCCCAAGGTTTCCCCTCACCGCGCCCAGGGCCCCGAGCACGCCAGCGCCCTCCGCCGGATTCGGCCGCCGCGCTGGAGCTCGGCAGTCTCCTTCGCAAGGCGGCAAGGTGAATGTTCCCAACTCTATTTAGGAGCGCGGGGGGGGGGGGGGAAGGGAAGCGCCTCACGCTCAGGTGGGGCATGGGGCCGTTGGGAAACGACCGGGTTCGCCCGTTTCCAAGGGTATGGGGGATGGGATTGTGGCTCCCCTGGGCTTCCTTCCGCCCCTACCGTTCCGTCTCTGGCGCCCGTCACTCTATTTATTAGAGCTTCACGATATGAATCAGACAAGTCTTAATGAAGGCAGCGGTGAAGAGTTCCTCGCTCACATTGCTGTTCGGCGGTTCTTGAGTCGCGCGGTCTCCTGTTTTGGCCGAGAAACTGAGTTTCTGCGAGCTGAAGTATCCTTGGTTGCCAGGTGGAGTGATTCAGTTTGCGCCTAGGGTGCCCACAAATTGTTGTGACTATTTGCTAGGCGTCGAGCTTTTTGCACTATGGCTGAGGCAAGTTCGACCAAAGATTGCTCGTACAGATGTACTGGCAATATTTCATCCCTTCAGCTGCTACAAAAACAAACTAACGAAGAAGAGCTTAGGACAAAAGGGTCTAAAGGGGGTCGGGGTCCCGTGTAGCTCCCTCCGCTGCCAGGGCCAATCGAAAGGGTGTCTGTGCACTGACTCGGGCTTCAAATCCTTGATTAGGGGTAGTTCGTGGATCGCCTGCAGCAACTGTGTAAATCTAGCGCGAAAGATACTGCGGCCTCGGTCATCGCTGTTGGGGTGAACGTTGAGGGTACGCAAGCAGAGAGCCGCTCACCGCGGTAACATTTCCACCCTGCTCTCGGGTCCCCTTGCGCGTCGTGATTGGGGTGGGGTTTGTCCTCTGGACCCCATGGGCTTCCCTCGGAGCAACTCGTTGGCAAATCAAGCAATTTCGTCTGCTGAGGCACCGAGGCTGACCAAAAGGTCTGCGTGTGCAGCCTGGTCGCCAGAATTTCGCGAGGTGGTTCAGTGCTTCCGGTAGTTGTTCTCACGAGCCGATCTGCGAGCGGCGTGGATGTGAAGCATGGCGATCCACCAGGCGGTCTGGCTTCTCAGAAAGTATGAACGGGACCTCATCGACAGGGTCAACGGGAGTGACCTGACAGCCACCCAATGGCGTGCTAGCAGCACCCGCCGTGCCCATCCCTCCTTCCCCTTTCCTTGTGCGGCGGTGGGTGGTATCATTCGCTGGTGGAGGTTGGGGGTGTTCTTTTCTGGCGGCGTAGTGGGCGGCGTCGTGCAGCCCCCGCTTGTCAAGCCCGGGGGCGTATCGGGGGTATTTTTTTCGGGGCGGTGGTGGTGGTGGGGAAAGTGCGCAGACAAACCGAATTGTGTGTGGCCGCCGCTCCTGGCACTAGGGCGTATCCCGCTGGTGGCTGGTGGCTAGGGATGCGAAGAGAAATAGCCGTATCGCCCACCCAAAGCTACCCGAGGAGCCAAACAAAGGCCAGATGGAGGGACCCGGTCCGGATCAACCCTGTTTCCGCGCCGGGGCGGGGCGTTGCCTCGTTGTCGTTTCGGCGAAGAACCCTTCTCGTTCGGAGATGGACCTTCCTGCCTTTCCTCGTCGTTTGGCATATCTTGAAACCGGCATAGGCGCCGCCGTGGGTGGCGGTGGGGATGTCGCAAAACACCTCCGGCGCTTTGTGGGTCCGGCGGGGTGAATGGATCGGGGTGGGAGCGGTTTCCAGGCAGCGTTAGTGTAGGCGAGGCCCCGTTTTTTGTGCGTACGAGTGGGGCGGTCACCGTGCGAGTGGCTGGTGCACACTGCGATTTTTATTTGGCGCGCGGGCGGGTGGTGGTGGTGGTTGTCCGCAAATGTGTGTCGGGGGGGGGGGGGGGAAGCAACAGGAGTGACGTCCGCGTGGATAAGGTCTCTGCGAAAAGAACGCGACTGCCTTCGATTTACCGACATTCGTGACCGTTTGACCTCGAGGAAAAGCACCTCTCGTCGAGCGAAGGTGGTTATGCAATTTTGGTCGTCGTGGGTTCGCTAGTGGGTGTCTGCGGGACTGGGGGCGGGATTCACCAAGTTTGCCGGAAACGAGGCGGGGAGAAACACGGTCCTTTTTTTTTTTTTGCACTTTCCTCGTTCTTGCGTAGCGGTAGCGCGTAGTGCATGAAACAATCACTCCAACAAAGGGTCGTTTCAACGCTTAGGGTTGTTCGTTCCAGCTTTAACCTTCCCAGCAGAGTGTGTTCCTGTCCTCGCAAACCGCTGCCTACCACTCGGTTTCAACAAAATTCTTCGGACGACAGCGCCTGAGGCTCCACACACCTCCAACGGATGTTCAACGTATACAACGCGGTGTCGCCTTTCGTGGCCAAACCACTTGCTAGCAGGGCCTTATCCGTGCTTTAGGGTACTGTTCTTTTGTTGCTACCATGGGTTGGAAGTCAAAATTTGTCGTCGTTTTTTTTCCGGTTGGTCCGTGCTGAACAGAACACACACCAACAGCGTCACTTCTACCTCTAACCCTTTTTTGCCATCCGGGGAAGAACGTCCAGCAGCTCCAGCGTTCTTTTTCCTCACAGCACACTGTTGCAGGTAGTTGCGGTTCAGAGCATCTCATAGCTCGAAGAAAAAGACAGACGAACATTCTTGAGAAACTGAGAATCCAAGAAAATTATTGGTCGGAAGGAATTTTCCAAGATGGCTGACTGGAACGTCCTGCAAGTGCCACCACGGCACAGACAAAAAGGCTTGTAAGGTGTCGTCCCCATTTTCCGCAAAGCAAGCTTCTACCTTATCCCTTTCTGACACCTTGGTGTCTTCAGTTTTCAGTTTGCCTCTCCGGCGTGAGGTTCGCTTTGCATCGGCTTCATTTGCGTCACACCTGAATTTCGATGGTGTCACAAAAATCAATAGTTATTTTCCTTCCTTCGCTTTGTGAACTGGGTGCTATTTCAGTACCACAAGAAAGAACTGCGACTCCTATCTTGGTTGGGAAATATGTTTCGGCTTCGTTAGCGTAACATGTTGAGGGTCACATCGACCAAGGGAATCCGGCTTCGATCGTCCTCTGGCGGCGTTCACTCGGAGTACGAGTTTTGTGATTCAGTGACTTCTCAAGCTCGAAACACACGCACTTTTTCTTTGATCCGGGTCCTACCAGCATTTTTGAGGGTAGTGAATCATTGTGAGGCAGTTTTCCTTGAGCTCAAGGTAGTTCGTAGTCAACTGAACGACAGTTAAAGGCACACCGTTTCACTCGCTCAGGGACATATTCTCGTTTTTCCACACGGCGCGACCCGCGTTGTGTTTGTTGTGGTCGTGAACTCTAAGCGTTATTTCTTTTTTAAATACTCACACTGGTCTTTTTTTTCTCTCTCAGCAGAGCTACAGGCTTTTTTTCGTGGCGAAAACGATCATTTTTTTTTTTTTTGGAGCTATAAGCGAAGGGAATGAGGCGGGCGAAGGTGAAGGCTGTCGGGGAGTTGATGGAGGAATTCGGAGTGGGGAGAAATTATTCTCCCCACTCAGAAGAAGCATTCTCGCGGCCAAAGAGGAGGAAAGTCGCGAGTACTGTATGTTACCATGTGCTCATCTTAGCTCTTCCAATGTTGGTGTCACTGCTCCGCATTTTTCCCACTATTTCACTTTTCCGGAAAACAAGATACTCCCCCGCTTGACTTAGCCAACGCGTGAGTTCTTTTTTCGCACATTTTTCCCACCAACCCACCCCCTAAAACCACCCGCGACGGGGACCCTTGGCTCCCTCACGAGACCAAGGGGTGATCCTCACCTTGCACTTCGTCAGTCGGTGTGCTACTTTTGTTTTGTTTCTTTACTTTATTATTAAGGAAAATAATTATGCTATTTCATGAGGGGAGCAAATACTACTTACCAAAGGGATTTGTTGAAATTGTGATCGAGAGTGACTGCACCAGTAAGAGGTAGATGGGTACAGTGCTAACAGATAGCACTGGCGTTTCCGACTCGGACATGAGAATGCGACCTCCACAATCCAGCGTGCCTGCAACCGATGCCATGCCTTTATTCTAAAAAGAGATGTGCTCTAGGAGGAGCTTCGAAGAGTGAGGGGGAGCTAAAAGCGGTCCTTGGTTGCGCGTGCGGCTCTTCACAAAATTTTTGTAACTGCAGCAGCGCGTGATCTGACTTTGGACGAAGGGGATCTTACCCACAAGATGTGACTCCTTGGCTTAGTTACCTCACTTCGATTCGTTTTACTACGCAAGCCTCATTGATATCTTTACCTGAATCCCACAATCATTATTTTTTGCGTTTCGTCGTGTGTGCCGTGCGCGTTCTGCTGAACATGGACTTTCTTTTTTACTAGGGTATTCTCGAGCCTGGCGCCGCTATCCACAAATGTTACAAGTATCGACATGTGGCAGAGGCAGCGTCCTCCAGCAAATCTTTCTTTCCTTTTCACGAAGATCTCGTCCGCCTTGTCACAAGCGCAAATGAAAATGGAGACAAGGGGAAGCGAACGGCGACCGGCGCGGAGGAACAGAACTGTCTTTTCAGCTTTGGCTTCTGCAACTTTTAAAGGTGGGTGTCTGAGAGATCCATCAACTTTTCATAAAGATTTTTTTTTTTTTTGCGAAGTGTCAACACGTCTTGCCAACGGCCAATGAGCTCTACCTGATTAGCTCCCCAGCCGACAGCCAAGGGTCGCCGTTCACTTTCGTATGTCTTGGAGCCAGCGTCCGTCAGCACTATGGTTTTCCTCAGCAGTTTTTAAGCAAGCGCGCAAATACACCTACGGTCACTTTCGTTGCTCAGAGGACCTCACTTGGGTTTCTGGTGCGTTCAGCACGATTTTTTTTTTTTTTTTTGCGGCCTTCATTTCCGAGCGGAGCCTATAGGTACTTCAGCAATACCGCCCATCTGTCATAGCCATATGTAGATTGGATGTCTTTCCACGGCCCCAAAAGTTAGCTCAGCAACGCGGCACCTCACGTCGTTCCTGCTACGGGTGTTCCCAAGACTTGATGTTCACCACTCGACCAACCGACGGCTCTCCGTTCACTTTTTGTTTTCTTTTACAGCCGCCAATTTACTCCTCCAGACGGACACACATCCACACACGCAGACCTCGTCAAGAAAGCATGGATCGGCTGGGCACCAAGTTACCTTCGGATACGTTGCTTCTTTCCTCTCAGCTGCGGTTGCTGACACATCACGTTTCGTTTCTACACCACGGTTGTACTTGCTTTGCTCCCGGGCATCTCTCTCTTCCTCTTGCCTTCCGCACTGCCCTTCACACATCGTGTAACCCATGCGAGACGACGAGGTGTGAAGGGCACGTCTCGGCACCCGTGCGTGGAGTGACTTGTTTCGCCCACCTGTCGTCACAGGGAAATGATCAGTGCTGTAATGAACGCGAAGGACTTCCAGCCGCGTGCCTGCTTGTGACGTCATTGCCTCGCCTGCCCTCCTAACCGCTGCCTTCTTCCCTTTCAACCGTACCTCTACGCTTAGCTTCATCTCGCTACCACCCCACACACACACACACACACACACACACACACACACACACACACACACACACACACACACACACAGAGACACACACACACACACACATCCCCCACATCCCTACACACCCAACCACCAAACAGCCCACAATGCCTCTGTGCGACGTGAACGTTTATCTCGAGGCTTGTCAGGGAGCGGTTGAGGCTGCCTCGCCAGACGACAACACGTCGTCTGCGCCGTGGAGCGCTGCACTCCCCAGCGGGTCAGAAGCTTATCTTGTACTGCTGGCGGTGTTGTGCGTGGTGCTGCTGCTGCCGACGAAGGCTTGGTACCGGCGTTTGGTGGCCCGAGCGTGCAAGGAGTTCCTGCAGGGGCGCCCCTTGGGTAAGGTGAAGCGAGCGCATGCGGCCGCCGTTGCTGCCTTAGCCGCCAGCAGTGCCCGGCCGTCGGAGGTGCAACAGATGCACCCTGGCGTGTCGGGTTTGGAGGCCGGGATGGTCCGGTCGCCATCACCGGTGCCGCACGTGCACCATGACATGTCGGGTTTTCAAGCTCCGACTATCCGGTCACCCTCAGCGGTGCCGCACGCGCACCCTGGCGTGTCGGGTTTTGAAGCCCCGACTATCCGGTCGCCGTCAGAGGTGCCGCTCTTGGAGCTGGGTGCGACGAGCTCAGAGGCCCCGGGCGGCGGCTGGCCATCGGAGGAGCCGGAGGTCACCCGCGCGGCTCCCGACGCTGAGGCTGCTGGGGGCACGGGTAGTGAGAGTTGGGGAGAGAACGTGCTCTGTTTGCCGGTAGTGCGTCGGTCGGCGCTTGCATCTTGTAGGGGATGCACAAGGCGCACGATGCGCCGCGAGAGCGAGCTTCGCACGGCAGCAGTGAGGTGCCGCAGCCCTGCGCGTGATGCACTGCGCGTCCCAGGCGTGAATGACGATCACGACAGCTGCTACGAGCGTTCATCAACTCCCGTACCTTCTTACTTCTTGGCTTCCTTTCTTGCTTGTGCCCGGAGGCCGCCGGGTATTCCAAATTAAAAAAAAAGATGCGGACAACGGAGGGGGTGACTGTCAGGTTGTTTTTTCCCCATATTCGTTCGCAATTGTTTCGTGGTGATGCTGCACCATTCCAGCACATACCATTCTCCTTTCCTTCCCCAACGTCGAAGATCATAGTCTTACTTCTTTACCGTTTATGGTTTCCTTACTGTTGTTTATTCCACACTGTCTTCCTTCCCCTAAGACCACACCAGATACAGAAATAAACAGACGATCTCTTCTCATTTTTAAGTTTCGGCTCCTATGACTGTCTCCCGCCCATCCTATCCCCCGTTACGAGCCACCACGGTGACGCGTGACGAAGAAGGGTGGGGTGGGACCTATTGCGCATTAGAGCAAGTATGGCAGGCCGGCCCCTTATTTTGTCCGGAATTGAGATGATGATTCGAGTAAGATGTTGAGCCTGTGGGTGAAGAACATGGTGTCGGTAGACACGCCCTGATGTATTTCACCACATCCATTGCGTCCCTCTCACCTCTTTGTCAAGCATACGAAAGAATGATTCGTGGTGTACTCAGCAAAGAGACGCGTGCAAGCAGGGGGGAGGAGCCTGACGCCCAAGCGCGGAGCAGGTGATGCCACCGATTCCGTTCACCTTTGTGTTTCGCAAGGTAATGTAGTTACTGACTGGGATCTTGTCTTCTCACCGGCTTGGTATGCCACTGGCGATTAGATGGTTACTCGGTGGAACGTCTCTCTCTCGGGTCACGTTGGGTTATCCGGAAGGACCACTCATTCTCACCGCCAGTCTCCCTTATCTCTTTCCTCTTCTGTGTGAATGGCAGTCTCGTTACGATTAGCACGCACATGCGCTCGTGTGGAGGCCCACGCTGCGTAGGGAAACACCCATTCCGCTAAGGCGCCTCAGCGCTTGTGCGCACTCGCCTTGACGCAGGGCGAGCGGGTGTGCCAGCGTGCCGACTCGATCACCGTAGCACGCCTGAGCGTGGGGCTGTGTGTGCACGTCAGGCCTCTGTGCGTTGAAGGCTCTCAAGTATGGCAACCAGGTAAGTATCCGTGCTCTGGTGGCGTGTGGCGAGTGCTGCTGCTGCTGCTGCTTCTGCTGTTGGCGGTACCGGGCGGTGCAGGCTGATTNTCAGTCTCCCTTATCTCTTTCCTCTTCTGTGTGAATGGCAGTCTCGTTACGATTAGCACGCACATGCGCTCGTGTGGAGGCCCACGCTGCGTAGGAAAACACCCATTCCGCTGAGGCCCACCAGCGGTTGTGTGCACTCGCCTTGACGCAGGGCGGGCGGGTGTGCCAGCGTGCCGACTCGATCACCGTAGCACGCCTGAGCGTGGGGCTGTGTGTGCACGTCAGGCCTCTGTGCGTTGAAGGCTCTCAAGTATGGCAACCAGGTAAGTATCCGTGCTCTGGTGGCGTGTGGCGAGTGCTGCTGCTGCTGCTGCTGCTGCTTCTGCTGTTGGCAGTACCTGACGGTGCAGGCTGATTCAATGCCGCGAGGGAGGGCACGTGGGCTGCGATGCGATGCAGGCGTTGCTGTGGCACGCCCACCCTCCCGACTGTAAGCCCGGTGGGCCTGTGAGACTGATCAGGTATCCTCTTTGTGGCAGCCAGAGACTTGTCCGAGGACAGCTTCACGTGCGTATCCTGGGTCCCATGGCGTCCGCGATGCTGCGAGAGCCTGGCAGTGTACCGAATGGTAATCCCACTGAAGGGTAAGTGTGGCTTAGTGGGAGAGGGAATGTGGACGTGTCGGGGTTTTGGGTTGTTGACGACAACCGTCGCGGCGAAGTGGTTGGATGCGACATGTGGGGCAGCTGGTGTTCAATGTCAGAGATGATGGCACCCGAAAAGCCACGTGTGAATGAGTGTCCACGTCTGACGATCGAGTCCCCGGAAGGCTTCCTGGTCCGCTGGACGCTGTCTAAAGGCGTTGCATCATCGCTAGTTCTCTCACAGCGTCATCCCACTCAGTATTGTTTCGCTTCCACAGATCATCCATTAACATCAATAACATTTACGGTAGTATCCCCGCGTTTCTCTTCCTGCGTCTATTTTCTTGGAGGTGGCGGGCGGAA
>JASAOC010001929.1:0-29918 GCA_030849835.1 Herpetomonas samuelpessoai
GTGCTGCGGTCAGCCTCTTGGAAAGAAAGCAGCGGCCGAGGTCGTGGGTCTGCTTATTATTATTTTCTCTTCGATGGATGTGTGGATACTTTCTTTCCGGCTGTCCGCGCCAATGCGACGAAGAAGGACCGGAGAAGAAAAAAAAAACTCAATGAAGCACTATGATAGAGTTTTTAAAAAAGAGAAGGCAGTGGATACACGAGAGGTAGGAATGGGAGGTTTAAACCTCTACACTTCCATTGGAAGCATGCGGGGCAGAACAACGACGCCGACGAGGTAGAACAAAAGAAAAGAAAATGAAACAAGCGAATAAGGGAAGACAAGTCAAGGATGGGAAAAAATGGAGCACACGAAAGAGACTCTTCTAGTTAGCTTTCTGTCGAAAAGCGGAGGAAAAAACAGAAAAAAGGACAGCATCTCTCAGGTGAGGGCATTCATCACGGACCCTTCTACTAGAGACGTCTTCCTTTTCTTTTTTTCAGTGGTATAAAAACTCAAGAGGACAGAGCTAAGAATAAGAGACGGTGCATGTGAAACAAAACGAATGGAAAGTCGAAGGAAGCGTGCATCGACCATGTGACGCGCAGTGGTGTGTGGAATGAGACACCACCACATGAAGGCATATGTAGAATACCCCGCGCACAGGTTCTCCTTCCTTAGAACTGGCTCACCTGACCCGTGGCGGTATCAATAACAGTCGTGGAGGGGCCGCTGTTGCCGCCGCCCAGCGGGTTGGAGCCCAACGAGATGCAGCAGCCCATGGGGACGGAGCGGGTGAACTGGATCTCCAGCGCGTCCTGCTTGGCGCACATGTCGTACAGGTCACCGAGGGTGGCGGTGCCCGCAGGCGCGCAGCCGTCCACGGCGTAGNGTCATGCCGCGAGGCAGAGTCACGAGCTGGCTCTTGCCGCTGTGCGCGCTGACGAGAGAGACCTGGATAGCGGACATGGTTTGCGTGCTGGGGGGTGGATTGAAAGATGGCCGTGGAGTTATTTAAGAGAGAAAGAGAGAGCGAATGAAAGAGCGAATGAGAGAGCGAGGAGAGCGCGTATCTAGGAGAAGTCAAAGAGAGGAAGATAGAGGGGGAGAGAGAGAGAGAGGAGAGAGCAGTGCGGTGCGCTTTAGTTCAACATGTGAGCCAGAGTAAACGAGGGAGTGAGGGCTCTGCTCGCGTTTCTTGTCCACGGCAAGCTTCACAAATCCATTCTCCGCATGTCATTCGGCGCACTCTGTTTCCACCGTATCGACGTGTGTCGAGCTTCTCGTGGCCGTTACAGTTTCTATCTGTTGTTTCTGTCAGAGGTCGTCGTACATGACGTGTTGAAGCAGGCCTTGACGGAGAAGAAGAATGGATGCAGATGAGAAACTACATAGGAAGAAGAGAGAAGTTGGTTAGGCTAGTGCAGATAAGAGAGAGACGCGTGGGAGGGAAAGGTGATGGCGTGGAAAGGCCGATAGGTGGACGTGGGGAAAAGCAGGGAGAGCAGAGGAGGAGACGAGAACACCGACAATGCGTGCTCATCCGCACTGACGTAACCAGTTGCTTCTTGTGAGGCTAGTCTGCGTCAGCAGTTTTATTCCCGTACGTGTCTCTTTTTTAAAAATACGGTTCTTGTTTTTTTCTTTTTCTCAGGTGGGTCCTAGTCNGGCGTGTTGAAGCACGCCTTGACGGAGAAGAAGAATGGATGCAGATGAGAAACTACATAGGAAGAAGAGAGTTGGTTAGGCTAGTGCAGATAAGAGAGAGAGACGCGTGGGAGGGAAAGGTGATGGCGTGGAAAGGCCGATAGGTGGACGTGGGGAAAGCAGGGAGAGCAGAGGAGGAGACGAGAACACCGACAATGCGTGCTCATCCGCACTGACGTAACCAGTTGCTTCTTGTGAGGCTAGTCTGCGTCAGCAGTTTTATTCCCGTGCGTGTCTCTTTTTTAAAAATACGGTTCTTGTTTTTTCTTTTTCTCAGGTGGGTCCTAGTCCGTTTCGCTGTTTGTCCTTTCATGTTCATTTCTCTCGTGTCAGCAGCACTCACACGCGCCATGAGCCGAATCCGTCGTCATGGGAGCACGCACTTTACTCCCATGCGGTCGTAAAGAGGAGACTCTTGAAGCACGACGAAGATCCGGACTCAGATGGATCGCTAGAGTTGCAGCCACAGGTATCGGCGACTATGGGGAATGGGGAGGGGAAGAAGACAGGAAAAGATAGAAAAAAAGAAGAATGATTTTCGGAAGAAGATTAGAATGGGAGAAAGAGATAAAACAAAGAGAGGCAGACGTGTGTGCGTGTTGCTCTGTTAGATTGAGCTGCCCTGATACGGGAGGGGGGGGAGCAGAAGACGATACCGCGTACATAAAAAAAAAAGGGGGCAGGAGGGGAGAAGAAGGGAGAGTGCGGACAGTCGCACCNGGAGCAGAAGACGATACCGCGTACATAAAAAAAAAGGGGGCAGGAGGGGAGAAAAAGGGAGAGTGCGGGCAGTCGCACTGCTTCGCTTCGCATGCCAACATTCCTAGACACGAGCGATCATCGTTCGCTGTAGTTTTGGTTAGAGTTGTCAGCACGTGAGAGAAACAGTGCGCATGCGGCGTTCCATCCAAAGTGACCTCGCACGGACCCAGCATTGGTACCGCAGGACAGCACGGCACACGCGTCCGCTCTCCAAAGATATGTGGATGTATGCACAAGCAGGAAAAGAAAGACAGATGCGGTGAAGACGTGAGACTACGAAAGGCCTCGCAACAGTCCACACGGAGCTTTCTGTGGCCTTACGTTCGAGGAAGCCGAAACAGCATGAAGAAAATGTGAAGGATGGTTTAGAATGGGAGGGCACATGAAGGGTAAGGATAGGGGGTGAGAAAGAAGCACAGAATAGTGAAGGGAGGGAGCAAGGGAAAGAGCCAGCCCCACAAGAAACGACTTCCATTGACATGGACGTCGTCCATTGAATGGGCAAAGCGGTTCGTCGCATGTGCTCTGCCGGGCTCCCTCTCCACAGGCGGAAGAGGGGGAAGGGGAGAGTTCCTCTTTAAAGCAGAGAGGACCCGACGGCGCAGCCCATGGGGACGGAGCGGGTGAACTGGATCTCCAGCGCGTCCTGCTTGGCGCACATGTCGTACAGGTCACCGAGGGTGGCGGTGCCCGCAGGCGCGCAGCCGTCCACGGTGTAGGCAACGTTGCGGCTGCCCGTCAGCTGCTGCAGCTGCGCCACGGTCATGCCACGAGGCAGCGTCACGAGCTGGCTCTTGCCGCTGTGCGCGCTGACGAGAGAGACCTGGATAGCGGACATGGTTTGCGTGCTGGGGGGGATTGAAGGATGGATGTGGAGTTATTTAAGAGAGAGAGAGAGAGCGAGGAGAGCGCGTATCTAGGAGAAGTCAAAGAGAGGAAGATAGAGGGGGAGAGAGAGAAAGCAGTGCGGTGCGCTTTAGTTCAACATGTGAGTCAGAGTAAACGAGGGAGTGAAGGCTCTGCTCGCGTTTCTTGTCCACGGCAAGCTCCACAAATCCATTCTCCACATGTCATTCGGCGCACTCTGTTTCCACCGTATCGACGTGTGTCGAGCTTCTCGTGGCCGTTATCGTTTCTATCTGTTGTTTCTGTCATAGGTCGTCGTGCATGGCGTGTTGAAGCAGGCCTGAACGAAGGAGTAGGTGAAACGACCCGGGGGAAGAACGGTGTTTCCCGTGGGAAGGGAAGCAGAAGGGGAAAAAAAAACGCCAAGCCGGGGCGGGTGACCGCCGCGTGTTGATGTGGGCTCAAGGGCACGAGATCGTGCAGGCAATGGACAAACAATAAGCGAGGAGGAAATAGAAGATAACGGAGGAAAGCAAAAGCGATGTTAGCTTGAGTGTTGAGGTGAGCGGTGTGGATCACCTTTCAAATTTTTGGTATATGAAAGCGTTCCATGCGCACGCCGTTATCCCCTCTGGTACCGTAGAAGGGAGCACGGCATATGGATACCGTGATGGCGATACACGCAAGAGCACCATCGAGCGGAGCGGTGAGTGCCGTGTCGCGCACTCGTGCCCGTTCGGCAGAACGAACACACCCATGCATCACTTCTTGAGCGACAGACATTTTATTTTTTTCCGTGGCTCACGACGCCACGGCAGGCAGCCGTGGTAGAGGCGCGCCCGCGTCTGGCGGCCCACTTCATCACAGTACCCGCGCCATCGGGTGGGATGTACGCCTGGGTGGCGCGGCTCGCCGCACGGCGCAGGTGCGAGGCTACCGCCGAGGAATTCAAGAAAGAATAAAGGGCTGTGTCATCCATTGGGTTAGGGTCCGGGGGGTCGATAGGGTTCTGCCTGTCGATGTTGTCGTTGCTCCTGGCTCCGTCGCAGGCGCGTCGAAGAGCTCACCCATGGTGAGGTGGCCTGCCGGGGTGTGGTCCCCCTGCCAGCTGCAGCACCGAGGTCTCGGGGGCCATGCGGCGAAGTGCGGCAACGGTCATGGCGCGCGGGAGGAGAGGGATCGGGCTGCCGCCGCTGCCGCTATCGCCATGGGGTTTGGTGCGAGTCGGTCGCACCGGCACAGTGGTGTGCCATGGTGGCGCTCGCGCTTACGTGGGAGGGGGAGGGCTGCCCTGGGTATCGCTGTGGGGATGCCGTATTTCATGCATGTGTAAATTCTTCTCACCGTCCTCCTTTCTGTTCAAGGTGAGAGAGAATCGTCATGACAAGTTCGTCTGCTGTGTGTGTGTGTGTGTGCTTGTGTGAATGGGAGCCTGTTGAATGAGGAACAAAGAGGGGGAAAGGGGGAGGAAATGAAGGCCTTGTGATACCAGGTGTCATGTGCCTACCAAGATAGCCGAAAAGGCGGAGAAATGCACATTTTCCAGAGTCCCCTGCGTCGTGTCTGCTCCGCCGAGGGAGACGCTTCCAATCAATTCGTTAGCTGGTATCGCCTGCGGTTGCTCCTTGAGCCCTCATCCTGTTCCCAAATGATCTCGAGTCATTGTATCCTCTTCTTCGTTCGATACGAGCGCGTATTTTCAGCTCTTGTTCACTGCTTTGTTGTTGTTGTTTTTTTTTTCCTTTTTAAGGTCGTGAGGTTGCCCCGTAGGGCACCAGGGGTGTGGGTAAGGGGTAGTGGAGGAGTATCAGAGAGGGAAGAACAGAGATGAACAGAAATGTGAGGAGTGAAGGAGGTGCGCACATGAAACGAGAGAGAACGTGTAAAGAAAACAACAACAAAGATAGAATCGTTAAGCACGATAAACCACACAGGGATTGGGCTGGAACCAGAGAAAAAAATTAACGATACAGAATGAGAGACACATGACTAATGGATTCGCAGGTATGAATCACACGGGCGAGACCAAGTGCTTCTGTGGGGTGGTGGTTGGAGGGAGGGAGACAGCACAAAATAAGTATCATAGCAGGGTAGGAGAATAAGTTTTTGAAAAAAATAGAATATAGTACAAGATGTGATGTTGCTACCAGGATGCTTTTCTGTATGTGTGCTGTTTTCGTTTTTCTTGTGTCGCAGAAGTGGCACCTTGACCACAGGCGTTCGATTCCTCAAAGGAAAAAAAAAAGAACAAACAACAGAGCAAGGCAACATGCTCCGCACACAGGTGGCCTCATGAATGCTGAGCGTGAGCTCCCATACCCACACCCACACGCACTCCTCACATGTATGTGCGCTCAGTATGGGATGTGGCGTGACAGGAAAGTGGGAGGGGAAAGACGGGGACCGCAGGAGTGAAGACACATTCGCGCTGCAGCCGAAACGCAAGAGTTGACAACAACAGCAAAAAAAAAAAAAAGGCAACCTCGAACTCGCGACACACACACGCACACATATGCGTATCTATTGTCATACATCGGCAGCGCAGTGCTCGTTTACGATGGTCTGAAACACCAGCTTCTTGTCCATTGTCAGGGCCCGCTTCACCGTCAATTCAATCATCTGCGGGTCAGCGACGTAGCGGACCTCGAGCACACCGTCCTTACCCCTGCACTCGTCGTAGAGGTCCCCCAGCTGCGTCTTGAGCCCTGGCTCCCACTCTTCCAAGACCCAAAACCGAACGTGCAACGGGCGAAGGCTTGGGTTGCGTCTAATGTCCCCAATCGTCACGGAGCGGCGAAGCTTGCCCAACTCCACTAGGCCCGTGTTGAGGTTCACCATGCGCACGTCTACAAAGTCCGCAGACGCGACCGCTTGTTTTTGGGGTGGCGGTGCCGCTGTGTCCTCTGTGCCTTGCGCCGCGGAGGCATCGGCGGCGTTGCGCAGATCCGCTTCGCCCCCTGACGGTACGGTCCCCGCCTTTGTATTGCCGGCCACGGCGCGCGAGTTTGTCATTGGAGTCGGCTCCTTCAACGGATTTGCCGGCGTTGCTGTCGTGTGGGGTGGTGGCTGCTGCTGCTGCTGCTGCTGCTGAGCTTGCAGTGAATTACGCTGTGACAGCAGCGGTTGCGGTCGCGGGTGCATCTGCGTGGTTGGCGTTACCGGAGATGACGCTCCGGGGTACATCATGTTGGTGTTGGTGTTAGGCGCAGGGGCTCGTCCCATGGGTCGGTGCAGGGCACCACCTGCTGCGTCAGGCGCACTCGTCTGCGAACACGAATCAAGGTCAGAGGTTACCATTGCTGGCATTGGTGCCGGTCGTACTTCTGCCTCTTTACCTTTTGTGTGTGTCTGTGTGTTTGTGGTGTGCAGTTATTTTGTTTTCTCTTTTTTTCTTTCACTTTCGCTCTTCTCGTATCCACCCCCACGTGCAAGCAATGAAGAAGGAGGCTGCGTGAGTGGGCAGACGTCCCTCTCTCTCTTTGTCTGCTTTGCAGTGTTTGTTTCGGGGCTCTGCGAGTCGGAGACTAGTTGGCGTGCTCGGTCAGAAGAACCTGTGCCTTGAAAATAAATATGTAAGCAAGTGTAGGGGCCAACAGGACCTGTGTACGTGTTGCAATACGCCGTTTGAAGTCGCTGGAAAGAAACGATGGAGCAGACAGAGAACGAGAGAGAGGAAAGAGAGGGAGGTGATAGGAAATTGCAACCGAGCCGAGTTGGCATATACACTTCTTTTGTGCAGAAAAGAAAGTGATGACGGAAGACTCGCACTTTCTTTTCCCACGGGGTTTGCCTCCTGGAATCGGGAAGGGATGCCCATTGCGTTGGGAATCGAAGGGGGCAAGGGCAGGGAGGGGGGAAGAAGGGCGTCGGTCGGTGCCCTGCATTCAGAGTGAACCATCCTGGGACGGCTCTTCCCCTGTCTCACGTCCAGCACGACAACCCTCACTCGGGTTCTTTTCGCCTTACACGTGCGGTCGCTTGGTTTGGCTTGGTTTGGTTGCTGGGAAGACATTGAGAATCATGGTAATGGTTATCCAAGAAGAGAGAGAGAGAAAAAAAAACCTGGAACACGAAGCAAAAAAGAAAAAGACAGACGTCTGACGTCGAAGGATGGGATGTAGTTAAGACATGGGAAGACGAAAGGAATACTCATTACAGAGAGCATAGAAAATTTGGTCTGTCATCCATGTAATGAATCTTTTTCTTTTCTTTTTTTTTTTCAAAAGGGAACTGGTGCGTACGGTGAAGGTGAGAGGAAGAAGTGTGTGGGAGGCACCGAGTCACCGCTCTCCCTCTTTCCCTGCTTGGCGTCCCCCAATGCGGAGACAAAGGAGAGGAAGAAAAGAGGAAGGAGGTACAGGAACAGCAACAACAACAACAACAACAAGAGCTTTACAGATACTAGCATGTACGCTTCATTTGTGGCCTTGTGGTTGCTGTGTTACAATAACTATGATGATTCCTTTTTTTTTCTCTCTCCTCTTCTTCAAAGTTAGGACAAGGGGAAAGACAGGTAACTCAGGAGAACGCAAGAAAGCACCAGTCCATTTGAGAACGACACGAAGAAAAAAAAAAACAAAAAAAAAAAAAGAAGCGAAGGATTGCAGTAGTATGAAAAAATGAGACATGCAATCGCACGTGCTCACTTGCTTTAGTTAAAGATTTTATTTTTTTCTCTCCGGAGTTGCAAAGACAGACAGCAATAAATAAATAAATGCTGAAGAAAGACAAATGACGAGAACGAGGAAGAAAGAAAGAAAGAAAGAAAGAAGTGTGTGGAATGACGGAGTGGCAAGGGGAAGGGAGGGAGGGAGGGAGGGACTACGGAATAGTCTCGGGGAAGCATATATATTGCTTTGCCTTGCCAACGTAACGTATACCCCCCTACTCACCCCTCCAATCCCACACTCTCACGCTCTGGCTCGCTTTCTCTATCGTGCATTCACACACACACACGCACAATTTCTCTCTCTTTCCCTGCTTCGGTCCTTCTCTCATTTTGGGGGGGAAGAATGTGTGTGTCGGTACGACAAGGATGCTGTTCTGTCCGGCGGACTGTTACAATCAGACCGAACCGGAAAATATATATTTATTCTTATTATTTTAAAAAAAAGACAAACAGGAAGAAGTGTGTAAGAGTCACGAAGGAAAGGAAACGGAGAAAAAGACAAACAAAGATGTCAGGTGGCGAATGAGAAACTTTCTAGCATTACGACAACGCACCTGATGGTGACTCTCTTGGTTTTCTTTTGCTTTTCTTTCCCTTCAATCTGCCACGATAGTGGACGGATTAAAACAAAAAAAAGGATGAAGGCAATGCATATGCACGTGTTCCATTTGATTTTCTCATTGAAGAGGTCTGTTCACATGTATTCTTGAATAAACCAAGTTTTTTTTCTTTTCATTAAAAAAAAAAAACTAGGGCTAGACAAATAAAGCGGGAAGAATGGTGGAAAATGGTGGAAAAGGGAAGAAGATGAGGAGCGTGTCATGAAAGACACAGTAGGATGGGGTGAGAGGGGAGAAAGAGAAACAAACAAATGACATAACGTCTGGCGAGAACTCTAGCCTTATGTGGATGGATGACAAGAGGAGAAGCTGACCGTTTGGGAAGAAGGAGAGAAAAGAGGAGGGAGGAATGGAGAGAGGCCATAACGCAGGAAGAAAAAGAAAAAGGTAAAGAAGGACGCAACGAAGAAGATTCGTTCCAAGACGAAGTAGCGTTCCTCTGTCCGTTTTCTTTTTCTTTTTTCTCGGGTCTTCCCTTCTCTCCTCCTCTTTCCCGCCTCTTTTCCCTTCTTAAATCCCGGTTTCCTTCTCAAATTTGTGCGCGTGTGTGTATTGGTGGATCTATTCCCCCCTCAGCACCGCTTAGCGCGTGGTGGCGCCATTCATCGTGCCGTTGTTGCTGGTGTCAGGGGCCGGGCCACCGTTGATGGTGTTGTCCACGAAGCCGGCGGCGCCATTCACAATGTCCGAAACGGCGCCCGTGATGCCTTCCACGGGTCCCTTGATGTCCAGACGCTCGTTGCCGGTGCTAATGCAGCAGCCGGGGCAGGCAAGCATCACACCAAAGCGGGGCGCCGAACGAACAAGGATGCGCAGGGTGTGTGCTTCGTCTTCTTCGCCCTTCGTGGCGCACACGTCGTAGAGGTCGCCGAGGGTCGTGGTGCCGGCGGGTGCGTAGCCGTCGACGGAGAAGGTGGCACCACGCGGCGCAATCTTCTGAAGCTCCGCCACCGTCATGCTGCGGGGGAGCTGAACGAGCGACGACACCTTCTCTGGCGAGCTGGAGAGCACGAGACCGACGGCAACAGTGGTGATCTTGGCGGACATGGGTTAAAAGGCGCTTGCGATTTTATTTTTTGTTTGTTAAAAAAAAAAAAAGCGGTAGTTGTGCGGTGAAGCGAAGTAAGGGGAAGAATGCCACGAGAGACTTGCAATGTTTCAATATGAAAGAGGAACAAGCAGGACGCGATGGTGGAGGAGGAGGGAAGAGATGGATGGTGGATGGGACTTGTCTTGGCTTAGGCGCAGATTATCTGACGATTATAAATAGACCCCACGTTTTGAACGAATGAGGGGAAAAAGACAGTTTTTTGTTTTTTAATAAGATAAAATGGGGGAAGAGAGAGAGAGAGAGAGGAGGATGTTGGCGGGAGGATGGAAGGACAACCAATGCTTCGAATGGGGCCCATGCAAGCCCAAGATCGTGGTATGCGACGCTATTGCAAGCAGACCTTTTGTTTTCTCCCCTCTGTTGCCATGCGTGAGAAATACACAGGTATTCCTGCTGTATTCAAACCTCATTCCAGGGGTTTCGTTTCGCCCTCCATCGCTTAGTTTCGTCTGATCAACGAAGTATCTTTTGTGTATGTGTGTTTCTTCTCCATTTGACTCGATGATTTGTTTTTCTTTTTGTTTTTGATGGCGCCAGGGACGCGGATGGTGCCGTTATGCGGATGAAGTACGGAGAGACAAGAGAGAAAGAGAGAGAAACAGAGAGACAGACAGAGGAAGCGCTGAAGAACGGTACGGTCCGTGCAACCCTTCTCCACTGCCCCCTTCTCTCTCTATCCATCCGGATCGTCTCTTGTCACGCAGAGGAAGTATCGTAGAAGCAAACTCAAAGAAAAGAAAAAAACTCTTGTCCCCTCACCCTTCCATCTTCAATCCTTGAACAGACATGCGTGAGAGGGAATGGGCGCGGTGGGTGAGGGGGAAAAAAAAGCGTGTTGGATCATCAAGTTGGGAAGCGGAGCAAGGAACACCAAGCTCATGCGCAGGCGTATATATATGCGTGTGTATGGGTTTCTGAAAGGAAACGACGGATCGGCACGGTTTTGATAGCATCCGATGCCGTTTCACAGGAAACAAATCTTCAAGAATGGGGGCTTAACGTCGATCGAATGTGTAGAAAGAAAGAAGAAAAAAAAAAAAGACGGATGGGATGATGGGGGAGGAGGAGGGAAAGGCGCAAGGGAGCATTCACACATGGGTATTTTTTGTTTAGAAAAAGATGGAGAGAGGAGCGAGGAGGTTACTCGCGATGAGATCAGAAAAGACAAGGATGAGGGGATTGTAAGTATTCAGGTGATGTGCACATGACTGAATACGACGCATGCGCACATGTGTGCATAACACAAGTAGGTAAACAAATGGGGCGCGCGAAGATGGCGAAAAGAAAAATAATTTCAACAGTTTAGCACGTTGCAGGAGACACAAGGATTCTGCACAAACGTTTTCACAAGCGGGAGAGAAGTAGAGAAAAGATACAAAACGAAGAAATGCTGTTCTCGTCAAGCCACGTGTTCCACCGGAACTGTGATATGGGTGTCACACGCACACACACACACACATGCGCGCACATACCACCTACATATATCCCCTCTCACGCGTACGGGATACAGACAGAGGGAAAGATGGACATGGGTGAAATATAGCTACACCACGCGATGAGGTACCCCCTGGTGCGGCTCTCTGTGAGCCACGTCGCTTCGCGTGAGTAGGCCTCCTCCCAACAGAGGATCGCCTCGATCCATGAGGAGGCCCTCAACGCACAGGTCCGCCGCCACGACCACCGTCTCTCTGACGCGTGCGTGCGTGGGCGCTCCGGTGGGCTGTCGTGAGAACAAGGGCTAGCGATGAGAGCTGCCGTGTGGTGTGTGGGGGCCGGATCTAGCGCAAAGGCTAAGTGCACCGACATGATTGGTTGGTAGTGCCGATCGTACGCGAGCCTGTCCCATGCCTCGTCTGCGAGCTGTATAACAGGTCGCCTCGCTTCCTCCCCCATGGCGGCGACCGTGGAAAGCGCCTCGCCGTAACGCTGCGGCGCGGCAAGAGGAAGGACCGACCAGGATGACGTCACGCAAGCCTGAAGCACCACACCACCCACCCACCGCCCCAGCCGCAGCATCGCCAGGGGCAACTGAACGAGAAGAAGCCGTGAAAGCGTCGCCGCCATGGCTGCCCACACCCCGGTCGAGACCCCGACGCTCCACACAGACAAGGCCATCATGTACATGCCGAAGAAGTGGTGATGGAGGAGCCTCGCGGTATCCGTGACGTAGCAGTACACGCGCCAGGGAAGGATGACATACAGCAGCAGCACCAGCAGACCCAGGACCACCTGCGAACCAACCAACATCGCGAGAAAGAGAGGGAACGGTGCCGTGACGGTGTCCCACATGTTCCGCCCTTCGCCGCACCAGGATGGAAGGGGCGCTGACACCGGCACGGGTGCCTCACGGCCTTCCGTGGAGAAGGGACTCGGGGAAGGAAGGGCAACGCCCCACATAGACAGAGAGGCGTCTGGGGGACCCGCCGGGTGCGCGCTTGCCCTCCGTCGCTGTGAAGCATTCCTCGCGTGCCGCAACCGCTCCGCCACGCCCAGTTTCGGTTGCGCTCGCCTTCTGCGAATGAAGGCGCGCGCCTCGGTGGTGAAGCCGCATTCGCCCACGCTCACACAACTAGGGAAACCTCGCGCCGTGCAGCCGTTCGCAGTATTGAGGGCATCTAGATGGGATTGCACTGGACATACATCAGTGTGCCACGTGTGTAGACCGCCCGCGAGAACATCGTTGATAGCGTCCCACTCTTTGGTGGCGCAGCAAGACAAAGGAAGGCGTGCATGCTTGTCATGTTCATTCACTTCCTTTGCAATACTGAAGGCGCCGGTGGCAGTTTCATCGCGAACTGTAAGCAGCATATTCTTTTCTTTTCTTTTTTTGCTTTTCTTTTTGGATATGAACCTCAGCAGGAGTTCATGCGAAGTCCTGCAGTAAGCGTTACCTTCACAGTCTACAAGGGGGAACGCTGGACAAAGGAGGAAAGAGAAGAAATCAGGAGAGAATGTTGGGTCAGCGTGCTGTGGTTTCACCATGAATGTGTTGCCAGAAGATAGGCTTGATCACGGTTCGTTCCCTGTGGCTCCCCGTCACCCCCTTTTAGTAAAGGAAGTTTCCCCTCCCCCAACCACCACCACCACCACCACCCGTTTCGTTGAGGCTGCCCTCAACAACGTGGCCGCGGGGAACGCTAGAGAGGAGGGAATGGGGAACATCAGCAGTGTGCGCGCCCTCTCGTCACATGCAGAACATGTGTACTTCACCTTTTCACACACACACACCATCTACAACACTGACTTCCCTGCGGCTGCGTCCGTGTGTGCGTGTGCAGGAGGAGAGACGAGGCAAACATGAACGGCACCGTGGCCATCCTGTGCTTTACGGAGTAGCCACAAGACAGCAAGTGATGTACATATTTATTTATGTTTAAATCCGTTTCAACTCAAGAGGTCGCCCGTGGTGGCATCGTTTTTTTCTCTGTCCCTCTTTCTTGTTTCTTTCTTCGCGTTAACGTCCATTTGGATAATTCTTCGACGCTCTCCGCACTCAAGACGCTGCGAAGGTTTGTGGGAGAAGAGGAAGGCGTGGGAACACAAAGAAAATGGTAATATATCAGACACAGAGGAATCACTGTGTACGAGTAGCATCCAGGCTGGCAACGACAGGTGTACCGAAATGGGAACTGGAATTTAAAAAATAATATCAGAGAATGAAGTCGAACGGAAAGATCACATGAGGCGGGGACAACAACAAAAAAAAAAAAAAAGTGAAACACCACCCGCACACACATTCCTCCTTTGAAACTGTCCGTACCTCTCAATACTCTCTCTCTTCGCCTCGAGCAGTTCGAGCTTCCGTTTTCTTTTGTGCATAAATCGGACTTGGATCTTGCTCCGATGCGGTAGGAGAGGGAGAGAACAGAGATAGAACAGAACAAGGAAGAATGAAGCGGTGGGGGGAGATGCAAGGATGGGAAGGACACATGATAGAGGAGAAACACCATCGGCATAGACAGAGAGAGACGTTCTATCCACTCGGATAAGGAGCGAATAACGCAGACGCGGGACGAGATGTCGATGATGAGCGAAAAAAAAAAATGAAACGGTGTGGAGGAGGGGAAGAAAAGGAGCGCGATGAGAGGAACACACATGAGATGAAAGAGTTGCGCGACGACGACGAGTTCCACGCTCAGGATAGCGCGAAATGGGAAGATTTATATATTTAAAATTGTATTTGTAAATCGAGCACACCGTATGGATTAAGAATGGGAGGAGATTGATCAGGATGGGATGGTTTGGGAGGAAGGGGGGACGACAGTAAGGAGAGAGGGGAGAAAAAAAAAAAGGAGGGGCACAGTGAACAAGGACGAGAAGAAGAAAGGAGAGAGGAGTAGCGTCTTTCTTTTCTTCATCGTTATCATCTTGTCCGCATTTCTTCTCGAAAAGGGGAAAAAAAGAACGGGAAAGAGAGGAACCTATCTTTGGTATTCGTTGCACGTTGCGAGCCAGAGAGTCTCATCAGACGAAATTTTTAAAAACAATGATAACGAAACCGCGAAAAATGTGCACATGCTCGTTAACGCGCAAGGAAGATAGGGGGGCGAATGACAGCAAAAAAGTTTATCATTAGTTTAGAAAAGAAAAAAGTAACAGAAGGCAGGAAAGCATCGATGGAGTGAGATGGAGAGAGAGGTTGTGTGAGGCAGGGGGTTGAGCATGGTGGGCGTTGGTGACACGGACTCGCGTACTCACGCAAGCACACAGACAGCGTCCGGTCACCACCCTCGCCCATGTCTTATCCTCTCTTTCCTTCTCTCTCCCCAGATTATGATTCACCGCCGTTACTGTTGCTGCTGCTGGTTGAGGATGTCGCGTACAATCGCATCCGTGCCACCCTGCGCGTTGATCTGGTCCTGGATGTTGGCAACGGCCTTGTTGATCTCCTTCTCCACCTGTGCGTCGTAGCCCACAGAGGCGCACGGCGTGCAGCACGAGAAACCAGCGCCGAGACGGATCGGCTTGTTGAACTTCACCTCGAGGACTTCCTGCTTGGCGCACATGTCGTACAGGTCACCGAGGGTCGTGGAAGGAGCGGGCGTGCAGCCATCTACGGAGAAGGAGACGTTCTTCTTGCCGGCGAGGGCGGAGAGCTCGGCGACGGTCACACTGCGGGGCAGCGTCACCTGCTGAGTCTTGGCGGAGGTCGTGTTGACGAGAGAAACGTTGATGGAGGCGGACATGGTGATGGTGATGAATGTGTGGATGAGAAGAAGAAGGAACGAATGAAGGGAAGAAGGCACAGAAGTAGCTTTCAGTGGGGCTCTAAGGCGGCGAATGATTGGCGGAGGGTGGAGAGGGAGAAAAAATGCACGTGGACAGCGGGTTCTATGATGCGTATGTTGTCCGTGTGCAGGCGCGCACGCAGGAACGATGGAAGGAGGCATTGTCAAATAAACAAAGGGGGAGGAAGGGAGGAAGGGAGGAAGGGAAGTCACGGAACGTGTAGAGGCGGCCGACACCCCCAACGCATGGAGGTGCCAACGGGGAAAACACAGGGTGTGCACATGTATCGAGCATGGACATGTGGGTGAGGCCTTCCCTCTGTTTGTACTCATGGTACCACCTTCCACCCTCAAAAAAAAAAGGGGTGGGGGTGGTGGGGTACCTCTGCTTTCGTGCTCGCGTACGTGGAGAAGAAAACAAACATACGATTTGGCACCGTCTCAGCAGCGTGCAGTTTCGTGTTGGTTCTCCTCTCTGTGTAGCGTCTGTCCTGAGTTTTTCTGGACCCCTTCACGCTCTGTTTTCACCGCTGCCTGCAGTTTTTTTTTCAGTTTTTGTTTTGTTTTCTTTGTTTTCTTTTTTTTTTCCTTAGGTACTAGGCGTGAAAAAAGAAAAAAATGTGGTTGCTATGAGCACTGGTCATGGGACGTTAGGTGGCAAAGGTAAAGAGAGAGAGAAAAAAAAAAGAAAGAGAGCACATTATATAGGATGAACGTTAGAAAAGCGACAATTCTGCTGTCTCGTTAGCACACAAAGGGATACTACGGAGAAAGACGGATGGGAAAATGTTTCGTCATAGGTCAGTGAGAGAAAGAAAGAAAGAGAGAGCGCAAACAAAAAAAAAATATGAAAATAATGAGAATGGGTTTTCACGGAAAGGCGGAAGAAGGACGGAGGCAGAGGAGGAATGCAAGTAAACAAACGACGACTTGCCCATGAAACCCTTGCCTTAAATTTTTAAAAAAGAGAGAGAGGCACCATATAGAGCTATTGGTCCCTTCCGACCTTTCCTTTTGATTTTCCTTCTTTTTGCTTGCAGTGCACCGTTCCTTTAGGGAGGAGAAGAAAGGGAGTGCAAAAAGAAATGAGAAGTGCTTGATTCACCAAGACGAACAGGTGTAGAACAAGGAGAAGGTATCGTCGTCAACCTCCATCGACACGAATATGGAGTGTCCATTGCTGCCATATAATTTTAAAAAAAGGGTCAGGAGCAGGCAAGAAGGATGAGGATGAGATGAGAGGAAGGAAAACAAACAAACAAAAGAAAGCGCTGCTATGCACATCTGCCTTTCGTAGGAGAGAGAAATGGGAAAATCAAAAAAAAAAAAAAAAAGGATCCTTGAAGGAAAGGAAGAGGGGATTTAGACTGCCCTATCTGCGGAGACAAGGGAGCCATGGAGTGTGTGCGTATTTATTTCCGAGTCAGATACTTTCAGATGGGAGAGAAAACGATGAACAAAGAAACTGGTAGCTCTTTTTTTTTTTTCGTATTTCCTTTGCTTCGGAAGACATGGGATGAGGTTGAGAATCTATGCTGCACATGTCGGTCACGCTGTGACGAATTTCTTCGACGGAAATGATGCGGAGTGCAGCGTAAAAATGAGAGGCTTGTACGGCGAATGAGTGAAAGTTTAAAAGAAAAAAGAAAGAGGTAAACAAACAAAAAAAAAATAAGAAAATCTTAGAAAAAAAAAGGAGCGTGGGAGGGGGAGGGAGGTGGAAGAGAAGAGCTTTACGACTACGAAGGTACTGGAGGAGAAGAGGGGTGCGATAGCCAACGTTTGAGAAGACGGGCTGGAGCGAGAGCGATGACGCGCAGATAAGAGAAAGAGAGTGAGAGTGAGAGAGGCCACAAGTGCGCTCGCACGGCGGTGATGCTGTGGGTTTCAGTGGAAGGGTGGAGAGCCTCGTACTTCTGGGCCCTCCCCCTTTCCGCCGACTTCTGTCTCTATATCTCTCTATAGCAGAAGAGGCACTGAACCACTTGCGTGCTGTTCACCTCTTCTCCATCTGGCATGTTTACCAACACACGCACACACGCACAAAAAAAAAATAACTCTTCCTCTTCCTTCCTTCACCACACCCTCGCTCAAGCCACCGTGGTCTGCCTGTTGCCCAAGTGGTCAAGACTAGGAGTGCTCGGATGGCTTTAAACGTTACCGACCTCATCCGCGGCCTGGTTGATGATAATAGTCGTGTTGCCGCCATTGTCCAGACCTGTGTTGACGTAACCGCACGGGCAGCACATGACGATACCAAATCGGATCGGCTTGTTGAACTTCACCTCGAGGACTTCCTGCTTGGCGCACATGTCGTACAGGTCACCGAGGGTCGTGGAGGGAGCCGGCGTGCAGCCCTCTACGGAGAAAAAGACGTTCTTCACACCTGCAAGATCGTAGAGCTCAGCCACGGTCATGCTGCGGGGCAGCGTCACCTGCTGAGCCTTGCCAGAGGCGGCGCTGCTGAGAGAGACGTTGATGAGGGCGGACATGGTATTCCACTAACTGCGAGCAATCTGCGGGGAATGGCGCTGGAGAAAAAAAAATTCTCTTTTAAAAAGTGATTGCGGTAGATGCGTGGGGAATTTGTCGTCTTTTTTTTTTCTTTTCTGTTCAGAAAACGCTTGGGAAAGGCTGTGGGAATGTTTGTAGAAGCGAAAACAGAGGGATCTGAGCGGTGATAGGGCAGAGGAAAAGGTGATGACGATTTCGAGGTTGACGGCACGGTGAAGAAGGAGCATGGAGGCAGAAAAAAAAAAAGGAGGGCGGCGAGAAGAAGTAACTCGAGGTCGAACGGATCTCCCTCTCTCCCTCTCGCTCACCTTGGCTCGCTCGTCAAGACGTGTGTGTGAGTGTGCATCACGTCACATCGTTCCCACACATGTAAGAGCAAGGATATACATGGAGAGAGAGAGAGAGGTTCCCTACTCCCGGCTGCAGCCGCCGCGTGATGAGCCCATCGCACACCACGCTGCAAAGGCGTATGTTCACCTTACGATTATTCCGTACGCATTCCTTCCCTTCTGTTTTATGTTGTCTGATTGTTTTTTCCCTCTATTGTCCGTCTCTGTCAACTGGGGAACGGATAAAAGTGCCGCGCTTGCTGTCCGTGCAGGGGTGCCGGGGTGGGATGCAAGTGTCGTTTGAGGATGGGGCATCCCCTCCGCCATCTACGTGTGGGAGGGAGGGAGAAGGGGAAAAAGAAAACGCACGGCAACGACGTCTCGTGGAACGAAGGATGGCCGGCTCCCGACGAAAGCTGGGAAAAAACAAGACGAAGTGCACGATCGTTGCGTTCTCCGCACATGCCACCTCTTCCTCCTCCCCTCGATAGCGGCGGCGTCACTGACGTTCGAAAAAAAATAGCCATGCGACGAGACAGGCTCCCCAAGGTGAACAGAGTGAAGAAAAGGAGGGAAAAACAAGATTCAAAACGAATCGAGGACAAATGCTGGGGAAGAAAAAGGAATGATTTGATGCACATAGCAGCACAGATGGGTGTACGGATGGTCGTATGAGTGTGGAGAGGAAAGTTGAGAGGGGAGAGCTTTAAAAAGAAAAAATGGAGAAGGAAAGGACAAATAGATGTCGGACAGACAACACCGTTACTCAACTTGTGTTATGGATCACACAGAACACTCGGAAATAAGAAGAAGATAGAAATAAAACCGGGGCAGAAACCAACGGGGGGTCTGTGGCACATGGGAAGTGGTGGAAAAAGAAAAAAAAAAAACGTATGTTAGAATGGGCGTGATTGTTTATCAAGAGAGAGAGAGAGAGAGAGGTAAAAAGAAAAGAAAAAATGGGAGTGACACGAAACCAACCTGGAATCTCCACGAAGGAGAGAAACGGAGAAAGAAAAGAAAAAGGGGTAACAAGTCACAGGTGAGGAGAATGTCAAGGACGTGGCACAGCAAAATAAAAAGAAAGAGAGAGTATTATCATTTCACTTTATATACTCTGCGCCTATCTCTCTCTCTCTCTTACACACACAGTTTCTGCCTCGCTTGCAGGTCGCATAACCATCTATCCCTCCTTGCTTCACCTGCGCACCCTATTCCGATGATGGTAGGTGCAATAGGCTTCCCCACGGCAAGCGAGGAGAGCCAACGGAGTGAGAGAGATGGGAAACAAAGAGAGAGAGAGACAGAAAGTGAGAAAGAGTAAGAGAGAATGAGAGAGAACGAGAGAGAGAGAGGCACTGAGCGAAGGTGAAAGCAAGCGGCACACTACTGGGCGTTACCGAGGTTACCGAGGTTGCCACCACCGCCGAGGTTGCCGAGCGCGTCGCTGGCGGCATCGTTGGCGGCCTGAATGGTGCTATTGCGGATGTCATCGAGGCGGTTCTGGATGGCGTTGTTGATGGCGTCCTGGTCGGGGGCCTCGTAGCCGCAGGCAAAGCACGGACCGCAGACGTTGAAACCCATGCGAACCACCGAGCGGAACTTCACCTCGAGCACCTCCTGCTTGGCGCACATGTCGTACAGATCGCCGAGGGTGGTCGTGCTGGAGGGCGTGCAGCCGTCCACGGAGAAGGTCACATTCTTGCCTGCGAGCGTCTGCAGGTCAGCGACGGTCATGTCGCGGGGCAGCGTCACCTGCTGAGTCTTGGCGGAGGCGGCGTTAAGGAGAGAAACGTTGATGGTGGCGGACATGGTTATCTTGGTGAGGTAATGAGTTGTTAACGAAGAGGTCTCTTTGTAGTGACACGAAAGGAAAACACTGAGACACGTTTAGGGATCGAATGAAGTGCGGAATCACTTTAAGAAAGTCAGAGAATGGGTAAGAAGAATGGTGGTTTGTGGGCGGGGGTGGGGAAGGGTTAGTGACTCGTGTCAGTGGTGAAATGAAAGGAGGAGGGAGAAGATAAAGGATGTAGGCACAAGGATCTTTCTTGATGACGTGAGACCGTTGGTTGAAAAAAAAGGCATTCCATATGCACACCGTGCGAAGAGGATCAAGAAGATGAAGGGAAACAGAAGGGAGACAGAAGGGAGACACAGTAAGCTCAGCTCAGAGAAAATTCATGGATGCATGGGAACTCATGTACAGACCAGCTGTTGTTCTGCGTGCGTGTGCAGGTAGGCTAGTGTGCTTGAGCTCATTCTTCAAGGAAAGGAGGTTCGTTGAGCCTTCTCGAATGACGCACGCACACACACACTCATGGATGTTGAGAGTCCGATAGTCTCATTGCACTCGAGTGGCTGATTTACACGCAGAGAGGGAACAGTCGCTTCGCCTACACACACCCCACATTGCGCGACACGTCAGATGCCCTGCGACAAGGGAGACGGCTGTCTTTCCCCCTTCATATTTTAGCGTCACGCATCTCATGAATCTTATCAATTACTGTTGCATCTGTTGATTCTGGTGTTGTTTGCTGTGGCATGGGAAAGAGCGGGGGAGGGGGGGAAGGAGGGGAAGGAGGGGAAGGAGGGGAAGAATGGAGAAAACACAAAGGCGAGCCTGGTCATCTGTATGCACTCGTGATGCAGCCATACAGGCTCCCCAGGAGCTGGGGACGTGTTCGATGGGAAGAAGAGAAAAGAAATATTTAAATATTTTTTAAAAAAAAAAGACAAAACGAAGAGAGAGAGAGAGAAGGAGAGGGAGGGCGGAAAACACACCGGTGGTCCGAAAGGACGGGTTGGTGCGTGAGCACCGTGGGGGGTGTATGAACGTTAGAGTTGGAGAAGAGAGGAGGTAGGGAAAGAGAGGGGAGAAAAAAAAAAGGGTAAAGAGACGCACAAGGAGAGCTTCACTAGAAACGGTTGGTTTGATTTTCCTGTGATGACGGCTGCAACACGTGACGCGCGCAGGTGCAGTGGTCGATACGCTGACGTGATGGTGTGCGGAGGGAGGAGGGGAGGGATGAGGAAAGTGAGCGAAAAAGAAAAAGAAAAAAAAAGGCGCCGCGTGTGGATCGCCCTTGGTAGCGAGGAAAAGTGTAGGTACAATGGATGGTGAGGATGGAGAAAGCCATAGGGGAACATTAATGGGAGGAAGCACGCACGCACGCACACACACACAAGACAGAGCAAAACAAAAACGCCACGTACACATGGAGGATGATGCTCACGTGGATGCCTGATGTTTTTCACATCACCAAGGGCAGGACCAGGATGAGTACGCAAAGGATTCATGTGTGGGAAGAGGGGAGGAGGAGGAGGAGGAGGGACAGACGGCGAGCGGGGTGTTGTGCATTCCCTGTGGCAGCCTCTTGTCGACCGCGTGATCTCGTAAGGAAGGGTGATAACGGACTGGGATGGTGCAGACGCACACTTCGGAAGTCGGAGACAAGAAGTGAGGCGAGCGAGGCGAGCGAGAGAAGAAGGACAAACAGAGAGGCAGGGATACGTTCGCCCTTCCCGCACACGGTACGGATGGGAGGTGCATATATATTTATATATATTTATCACGTGGACGCCCAAAAGAAATGGCAGCACAGCGTGCGCACAGCCAATCCGTGTAATCAATCACAAGACGCATCAAAGACCTCTGCGGAGACAAACGATTCCTAGGGAAGAAAAGAAGGAGAAAAAAAAAAGAAGCACACGGAGGAACGTATGGTCCACGCTGTCACGTAAGGGTTGATTTCTGGATGACTGCCCCACAAGAGAGCCTTGTCGATGTGCAAAAGAAAAAAAAAAGGCTCTTTTTCGTCCCCCCGATGGTGGGATGGAAGCGGTGAAGGAAAGGAGATAATGATATTGCACGTTTCGAGGCCATGGGCGCACAGCTGAACCGTGTGCATTTCATTTCCTGCCAAACGTTGGTCATAGGAAGTGTACAAGGATGAGAAGTAATGGCATTGTGAAAGGAGCACAAGAAACAATTGTTAAAATCCAAACTGTGGGAAAGGAGGAATACGTTAAAGAGAAAGCTGATAAGAGTATCGTAGTGAAGGTAGAGCGAGATGGGAAGAGAGAGAGAGAGAGAGCAGTAGCGATATCGATCTGCTCGAGCTTGCCCTCCACCACAGGTGCCAGCCCCTGTGAAGGACAGCGTTTATCATGTCTTTGTCCTGCAACAGACAGAGACGCGCGAGCAACACGATGAGGACTAGAAGAGAAGTGGTCACAAACAAAAAAAAAGCCACCAGAAAGCGAGGGGTTTTAAAAAAAGGGGGGCGAGGGTGGGGGAAGGGTACAGGGGCTCAGAGTGTGACGGGCGACACCCTCATGCTATTTCTTTCTTTCTTTCTTTTATGCGGGGATTTAAAAAAAAAACGTTTAAATGGAAAAGGGGAAAAAAAGACACAGAAAGCGTAGAGCCTACCTCCATTCGCCCCCCGTCTGCGTTCGGTAGCGAGTGGTTCACCGAAGAAAAAACAAAGGAAAACCACGTGGTGGAGCACCGGAATGCCAAAAAAAAAAAAAAAAGGAACGGAATGGGAACACATGAAAGATAAGCAGCGGAGGATACTGCGAATGCAACCGAGAGAAACAAAACGAACATGAAAAGAGCGGAACATCAAAAAATTCCGTTACGTAGGAGGATGAGATAAGGCAACATCAAGGCTTAGTGCCGTGGAAGCACGCGGGGGTGGGTATGAGAAGAAAGCAGGGCGCGAAACAAAAAAAAAAAAAAAAAAAGTGGTGAAAAGAAGAAATGGGCAGGGCCGCGTGTTGTGTGTTTTCTTTTTTCCCTTCCCTCTTTGGAAGCAGCTGCAGAAGTATCCGAAGCCGTAGCATCCCACATCAGAACGGTAAGCCGTGGGAAGTGTCGACGCAGACGCCCTCGTGGTCCGATTGGTCAGAGAAGGCTTCGCTTCCTGCATTGTGCATGCTGCCGTTGCCGCCGCTGCCGCTGCAGCTGCGGCTGTGGTCGCTTGGTTTGGGGAACACATACGCCGCCTCGCCACAGCGCACGTTTGCCTTCACCGGCTCTGTCAAGGGAGAACGGAGTCTTTGTGGGTGCGAGCTGTCTGTCTCCCTGTGCGTCATACCGCACGGAGAGGCGGTGGAGGTTGTAAGATGGGAAGGCAGCGACATCAGCGACGCCTCACAGGCGGCGACACAGTCATGGAGCGGCGGGCAAGGACGCGACGGCGCACCACCAGCAGTCCCGCCGTGGCGGCCTTCGCTGCTGGAGGAGGGCGACGGCGTCGAGCTGAGGCCGTGATGGCAGCCGCCGTGCTCCCTGTCGACGGCCCGCTGTTCTTCCAGCCTGGCAGCGCCACACGAAGGAGCTGCGGAGAGGTGGTTCTCAAACACGCAATGCGAGCCCACGTAGCTAAGTGCCGACGCCTCGTCCACCACGCACGGCGCCGCGGGGCTGCTGCCTACGGTGGTGGTAGTGGGGGTGGGACGCAGTCCCATGAGTTGCTCCGCCATGGGAATGTAAACCACCGACGGTGAGGGCGGGGGCGACGACGTGGGGGTGGTCGTCGTGGGTGTTCGCTCCGGCGCCAGCAGAGAGGCCGACGCGCGTGCCGCGCTACCGCTCTTGTTGAGCGACGCAAGCGCGCGGTTGGTCGTGCCATCTCTGTGATAGCGGCGTTCCGCCCGGTAAACAACATGTAGGAAGCCATCGCCGCGCGCACAGCTGCGGTGCAGCGTGCCCAGCGTCACCCCAGGGCCAGGGTGCCGCCCGTTCACGGCGAGAGTCAGGGGCTGCCGGGACGGCAAGTCCGCTTCTTCGCGGACGACCACGGCAAGGTCTCGCACGCTGGAGCCAACAGGGAGCGCCAGGAAATGCAGCTTGGGGTCCGTGTTGGCCCCCTCGACAACCATCGGGACCATGCCCGGGTGCCGCCGCCGCAGCCGCGCGCACTCGGAAAGCCGCGCCTCGAGAGAAAAGTGCCGTTCGTAATGATCCTTCGGGTAGGGTGGTGTGCTAGAGGAGGTCGCGGATGCGGGGACGGAGGGCCGCTGCTCTGCACCACTCGTGTACAAGAGAGAGGAGGGCACCACGGTCGTGTGCGTCGTGGTCGTTGTTGTCCTCGCAAATGACATGAGCGGCGCGGCGGGGTGAAGTGGGCTGAGGACCTTGGACTGTCCCGCGGCGAGAAAGGACGGCACAGAGAGGTGGCCGACTGGCGTGCACGGAGACAACTTCTCGCGCCGTGCGAACGCTGGCTGTGGCGCGTTGGCCGACGCCAGTGGCGTGGCATCGGAGGATGAGCCCTGATGGGTGCCTGTTATCGCGGGGCTGGCTGTTACGGAAAGCGGCAGAGGTTGCAGCGACAGCTCATCAAGGTTCCTCTGTCGCAGAGACCCTTCTCTACTGTCGGACACCGAGTAGTGTTGCAGGCCATTGTGGGAGAGAGGGCTTGTCGCTCGCGGCGCTTGTGACGACGACGGCGGCGGCAGGGCAGGAGTGTGCGGTTCTGACACTGTAATCGTCAGCGGACGCGGAAGCGTAGTCGACGGCACACCGAATTTACAGGAGGAATAGAAGGACATGGGTCCCTTGGGGTGTCTGAGAACGCGGACCGTTAGCGGTACCTCGGTGGCACGGGATGCTTAAAGGGAGTGAGAAGGGAGAAGATGAAAGTGGAAAAAGAAAAAGTAGAAAAAGAAAAAGGAAAAGGAAAAGAAGAAAGGTGCGTAAAGGAGAAGGAAAGAAAGAAAGAGGTGATTGCTGTGCACAAGGAACGGTATGTAAATTGGCGAATGTGTGTGTGTGTGTGTATAGGTCGTTTTGGTATGGATGGGAAAGGAATACCAGGGGCGCGGGGAGGCCAGAATGGGGAGAAGGTGGCACACTCAAGAATGGGAAGAGCAACAAAGAAAAGCTTTTAAAAAAGAAAAAGAAAAATATATAGGTAGTAGTAGTACAAGACGTGACGATTTGTATATAACTTTGAGAAAATCGAATGAGGATCAATGATGAGAAGCGAGTGACGCAAAGCCTTGTGTATGTGTGGGTAGTGGAGGTAGGGGGAGAAGGTGACTACGTCTTAATTCAGTTCGATGATAGATAAGCGCTCACGTGAAAAAGAAAAAAAAAGAGAGAGAAGACAGGAGGAAAGAAAGGTGTGAAAGGTCTCAATCTGATGGTTCGCCAGTCCCCAAGCACAAACACGGAATCTGTCTTGCTCTTGCAGGGATATATCTTATGATTCGTAGTACTTCTTCTGTGAGAACGAGGTGAAAAACGGGGATGATTTCGGTGGAGGAACGGCAGCAAAGACAACAAAATAAAACAAAGGGAAAGAGACTCCGTGGCTTACTAATGTGGGTCTGCAAATGTGGAGAAGGAGAAGGAGAGAGAGAGAGAAAGCGGGGAGAAAAAACGAGTCAGTGGCGTGAGAAAAACTGCAGCAGCCAGAGGAAAATGGGATCAATCTTCCGACAGTTGCAATGAACAGAAGGAAAGGAGGGGAAGCACAGGCGTGCTAGAGAGGGCAACGAATGCGTGAAGCCGTGTGCGCAGACGGCGTAAGATCACAAGAGAAGGGAAGAAGAAGGAGAAAGAAAAAGTGGGAAGACTAAAATAAGACTGCACTACGGTACTCGTGGGCGACGTTCACCTTCCCTATTTTCCACAAAGCCTCTTGCTGTTTGTTGTTTTTTTTCTTTGCTATCTGCCTTTGATGGAATGCGTGCGACTCACGATGTGCGGCCGGTGCTACGAACTTTCTCCTGCTGACGTTTCCTAGCAGCACGAGCAATAAAGAGACGAGAAAAAAAAAAGAAGAGGAACGAAGAAACGGTGAAACAAAAAAAAAAAGGAGGGTGTAGAGCAAGTGAGAGAGTAAGATAGATGGTTGTATGCGAAGAGGAGGGGACAGCATCCCTGGCCGCGTCTCGAAGCATTCTCTTTCTCTTCTTCCTCTTCTTTTTCAGTTGCCGAAGGCATCGACAGTCAGCTGTGGACTAGCTTCTCCTCCGCTGGTGTACGTCCACTTCCCTCCAGCTCGGTGCGGTAGTGGCGATACCCGTCCCTTCCGTAGGACAGGGTTAATGGGGGAGAGGACGCCCTGGAAAGTGAGAAGCCGCTCTGCCCCGCGTCACGCTATGAGCAGCCGATGACTGTTACACTTCGTTTGTTATGTACCCCTTCGTTCCTTGACCTCCCGTATCGCGGCACCAACGTCGCGCGCATCTTTTCTTTTTCTTTTTTGGATTTCGTTCTCGAAATTGGATTTGAGAGAGAGGCAGAAGAAGATTGGAAAATTCTGGAAGTTCTGAGGCGTGGAGTATCTCTCAGAGAATGAGGAAAGATGGGTGGGTGGGTGGGTGGGGGGCGAGAAGGAGAAGAACAGTAATAATTTAAAAAAGAAGAGAGGCAGCAACCATACCTCAGGAAAAGAGAACAAATACGATCCACGTGTGGGGGGAGGGGGGCAGCTCTTTCGTGTGTGATTTTATTTTTTTCTTCTTGTCGCCACCGGCAACGTTGTTGATGGCATTCTGTCATGCCTGGAGAGATGTGACAGTGTTTGGCTGGGGATGAAAGAAAGAAACAATGAAAGAGACTCCTGATATGTCGGATGAACATGAGCGCTCTTGTGTTGTTGATGTTGTTGTTGTTTTTACCTCACTATCAAGCAAGGTTGAAGGAGTCATTTGAAAAAAAAGGGGGGATACTAAACACATATACGTGAGAGGAGAGATGGGCAGTTTCTCCACCGACTATCCGAGCTCGCCACCACCAGAAAAATAAGATGGAGCGGGTGAAGATAGAAGAGAAGAGAGAAGGCATGGGCGTAAGAATGAGGAAACAAAAACAAAAACCCGGTGAACACACATTAACACATCCGGGGCAATGGAACAGATGCCATGGCACCCACAGCACCAACTTCCCGTGGAACAAAGCTTGCTTGGGTTCTCGCATCTCGTCAGTACTGCTTGCGGTTGTTTCCACGCAAGAGAAACAAAACGAAAAGAGGAGAAAGAAAAAACGGGACAACCGAACAAGCAGGCCTAGAAGGGGGAAGAGAGTAAGATGAGCGACAGCCGTGGGCACAAAGAACAGCAAAGAAAAGAAAAACACACGACAGACGGGAGGATCGTTGTAGACGCGAATGGGTTGGGAGAGAGGGGTTTTAGATCAAAAGTAGGAGCGTGTGCAAGAGACAGAGTGGAATGGGACAGAAGAAATATATATGTGAGATAAACGTAGGAATCAATGGGAAACACATTCGGAAATGGACGTGAATGGGATTGGATCACACCACAAGACAGCAGTGCCATATTTCAAAAGCGCTACTGTTGGGTGCAGGTTAAGACCAAACGAGAACTTGACAAAAAAAGGGAATGTTGTACACAGGAAAATCTGTTGCTCCTCCACGCCCACGCCAGCGACTTCTACGCCAACGTGGCTCTTGTCAAAGCACTGCGAGAGAGGTTTAGGTGGAGGGGGGGGAGACTGATTGTCCCTCCCGCTCTCTCGCGCGTGAAGAAGGACGACGCGGGAGCTTTTTTTCAAAGCGGAAAGCAGCGTTGAATGCACACGGAAACAAGAAAAAGAAGGGAGGAAACAAAATAGCAGAACACTTGTTAAGTGCCAGCGATGGGAGCACAGAGGTCGAACCAAAGAGAGAAGAAAAAGAGAAACGAGGGGGAGAGAGGGGAAGGCAGATGACAGAGCTCCACAGAGTGAAATGGGAGACGCGCCAGCGGAGCTCCCCTGTGTGTTCGTCTGTCTGTGTGAGAATGAGTGGTGGGTGGGGGACCCGAAGACGCTTTCCTTTCGTTATTTTCCGCATGAATAGAGGATGTACCGCACACCTGCACACGTAGAGCGGCGGCATTTACGTAAAAGGACTGACACAAGGGGCAGCGAGAACGGCTGTGACGCAGGAGCACAAACGGAAGGACAGACAGTCCGCTCGCTATGTCTCCGCACCTTTTCTCTCGTGTGTGACCCTCTCTTCGCCCTACGACGCATTCAAAGACTTAGGGATAACCTTTAGCTGCTGAACGGCAGGTTGCCGAGACCAGAGTTGATCTCGTCTGTCACCACATCCTGCGCAGACTGAATGAACTGGTCCTTCAGGCCCTGAGTGGCATCACCCACAACCTTGTCGTAGTCAATCTGGCCGGGGGAGCCGCCATAACCAAGGCAAGGAATGGCGGCGGCAGCACCCAGGCGCTTCTCACCGCTGAAGCTCACGTGCAGGAAGCCGTCCTCCGACTTGCAGGCAGTGTACAAGTCACCCACGCGCGTCGCAGGGGATGGTGTGCAGCCATCAACGGTCAGGTTCACCGCCCTACGCTGAGGGAAGAGGCCCACTTCGCGCACCGCGGCCTCAACGTCCGCCATCGTCGCCGTCGGGGCAAGCGACACCGTCGTCACCTTCCCGCTCGCGCTCGTCAGCAGGATCGGGCACGTGTTCGGACGCTTCGCAAGGATGCGTTCGCACTCCGCACGGCGCATGGCAAGGGCAGCGGACATGGTAAGTCGGTTGTAGGGTGGTGGTGGTGGTGGGACACGGGTAGAAGGAGAGGGTAAGAGTTATTGTCGTCGAAGGAAAGCACTAGGAGGGCTAGAGTTAGGATTAAGACTGCGGTCGCGTGAGTGTTCTGTTGCACGGATGGAGCAGGAGAGCACGCACAGCAAGAAGGGAGGGGAGGGAGGAGGAGCGGAAGAAGGATGTAGAGAAAGGAAGGGAAGCATCGGAGCACATAAAAGGATGCAGGCACCATCGGCTGCAACGTGTCGTCACAGACACTGGCAAAGCATCTATTCGCTTTGCAGAAGCGCTTGACCTGTGTGGATGTCTTGCTTGGGGGAGGTTCGGTGTTCCATGAGCGGATGGGTCACTCAGTATGCACATGACGGAGTGAGAGGAGAAGAGAAGGAAAAAGAAAAAGAAGCAACCACGCACGTCGATCGGGACAACCGCCGTGCGCGGTGAGTGCGCAGAAATGGGTAAGGAAAAGGGAAAAAGAAACGGGGGAGGGGAGCGCGCGGGGGTGTGTGCATGAACCAGCACGCCCGGTGGTGGCGTGGGAAGGATGAGACACCACGCCTCAAGCGCATACCCTCGTGGGTGCACATGTCGCATGAAGAAATAAGGTTCCAGTGGAAATTTCAATGTGGAAGGGTGTGGAGAGAAGGAAAGAGGGGTGTGAGGAAGTGAAGACGGGAAAGAAGAAGGTGCAATGGGCTCATGCACACGAAATGGAATGCACCGTACCCGAGCGTGAAGAAGGAAGGGCACATACGCTGGGCGTGAGAGAGGGCAAGGCATACATTATATTACTTATGGAGCCGGAGGTAAAACCTTTCTGGCGCTGATGGATGGGATGGGATACGTGTCACAGTGCCAGAGACGCCAGAACTCAATCTGGCGAGCCCTCAAGAAGCGTCTGAGGCAGCGACCGGGCCCTCAACTTTTTGCTGGATGGCATTCACCATGTTCGCTACTAAGGGTAGAGGCCCTTACTGGCGTCACCGCCAGTACTGCTGCCGTCGTCCGTGATGACGTTCACAATAGTGTCGCCGCCACCACCGCCAATGCCTCCAAGCACACAACCCATCGTCTTCTCCCCAGCGAACTGCACGTAGAGGAAGCCGTCCTGAGCGTTGCTGCAGGCGGCGTAGAGATCGCCGAGGGTGGTGGTGCTGGAGGGCGTGCAGCCGTCAACGGTCAATGCGCAGGCGGAGCGGCGCGACACGTCGCCAATCTCGCGGACGGCGCGCTGCAGGTCGGCAACAGTGGCGGTGGGCGGGAGGGCGGTGAAGTTGACCTTGGCGTTCTTGCCGTAGGCCTCGAGCACGATGGGGAGCATGCCCGCGCCGTGCTTGGCAGCGATGCGCTCGCGCTGCTGCTGACGGGCAGCCAGGGGCGTGGTCTGGGCGAAGAGGGAAGCCATGGTTACGTGGAGAGAAGGAAGTGTACCGTGGGGGTGTTAGAGATGTACGAAAGTGTGTCTGAAGGAACTAAGTAGTGATGAAGGATTACACGGTGGATATGCGTTCTATTCGACAGTACGTGAGTGAGACAGGGAGAGGGGGAGCGACAGGAACGAGAGCAGATGCCGCACAAGAGGAAGGACAGCAAACCAATCAACATTCTCACCACGAACAGTAGGACTGCT
>JASAOC010001930.1:0-30584 GCA_030849835.1 Herpetomonas samuelpessoai
GCTCGTCATCACCGCCGTCGCCTCCGCCGCCTTCTTCGCGCAGGGCGTCTACACCCCTAACGTCTAAGGTAGTGAGACTGAGACAGAACTCCATGCGTGTTAGTACCTAGTAACTCGCGGCCGACACACCGCGCAGATGGAAGCGTCACACGCGCATGCAGCTGTTCTCATTGCCATTGCTTGTGTTGCGTTATCCGATGATACGGGAGCGTGATTCCGTTGAATAGTAGCGCCGCTTTCCTTGCGCACTTGACCCTCCAACGGTCTCTTGTTTATCAGGAAAGATACTCTTTTGTTTTTTTTCTCTTCTAATTGTCCTAACTGCGTTGCTGTCTACCATCTGACACTAACTCTCTCTCTCTCCCTCTTTCTCTCTTTAAGGTGCCTCTTTACTTGCCTAACTGGTGTCTGTAGACGTTCTGCTTCCCACTCTCTTTAACTTTAGTTTTTGTTTTGATTTCTATTTCACGTTTTCGCTCCCCTACGTTCATTAGCATTGTGCTTTCGACATCCCTAATTATAATTCACATAATGACATGTCAGCATGAAAGGCCCTTATCCCACATTGTTGCACCGGCCCTTCACTGATTTCTCGCAAGAATTCGTCGCCGTTGCTAGGCACCGTCTCACCTAAACACGCTCTAGCACTCATCTTTTTTTCTTGACCCTTCTATGTTCTCTTAATTTCTAACCACGGAAACGCTCTCGATCAAGGTGACCGGCGTGACAGGCTCGCCAGCAAAGCGAGTGTCTGGACCGACTGGCAGTAGAAGAGAATCCGACGTCGTAACGGAAGCGTCCAGGAACGCACGACCTGCTATAACAGTTTTGTTTCTGTTGATCCCCTTCCCTTTTTCACGTGTTTCCTCCACGTATCTTGAAAATTAGTGGTCTAATTAACCAAAAAAAAAAAGCAAGAAGTCCCCGTAAGATTTTTTTTTTCATTGTCGCAGTCTTTTGAAAACGCGTTGCAGAGTCACCACGAACCCTTTCTTCTCTTGACTGTTTCCAAAACAAAACAAATACCAGAGCTCAGAGCTTCCTGCGTCCATTCTTTACTTTTATGACTTTTTGTTTGTGACCCTATCCGGTTTTGTTTCATGGAGAACCGTAAAACAACCAGAAAAAAAAAACTTGAGGCGGAGGACACCTTCACCTCCTCCCAATCCCCCCTCCGAATCCCCTCCCCTCCCCTTTCTCCTCTTCCCCCAACTCCAACACGAGCAAACGCTCGTTTCTCCCTTGTTGCATGGCGCTCTCACAGTCGTCTTTCACTCGTAGACACCGACGACTGCTATTGATCGCCTTTCTTTTGTTACGTTTCGTCAAAGCCGACGCAGTCGAGCACAAATGGGAAGAATCAAAGAGAAACTCGACTTTTTATCTCACTATTTTCACCTTCGACGCTTCCTTCTTGTTCTCCCCATCGTCGCACAATGATTACATCAACATAATTCAAAAAAACGGCGAGTCAAGAGGGGACGGACGTACGTGGAATGAGTTGTGGTGCCTCTAGCTCCAGTTGGCTCTCGATGCGCGCCATCACTGCTGCTCCTATCTCATCCCTTCAACGATCCGTCGTTTTTTAACCGAGGCACAGGAATGCTCGAACAACTTTATATTCTCTTTCAGGTACTCTTCACTAATGGACTTGCTTTTGGGGAGCCCTCGGAGAGTCGAAATTGGGTATCTCTGCATACCAAGAGACATTCCATTGCCGTGATGCCTGCCAGAGGTATTCTACCATCATCTCATTATATATTTTTTTCCACCACCGCCAAGTTTACTACTTTTTTTTTATGTCTCCGTTTCTTTTTTTTTTCGAAAGTTTCACGCCTTTTTTTCAAAGACAAAGCTATCACCCCTCCGGCCAAATCGAGGGAAAAGGAAACAGTGTAAACATAGTTTGGTTCAGAAGCATGTAACAAGTGATGCACGTCTGTTGTGCGACACACGAGAAATGACAACGTACCTTCCGACTCCGCGCACAGCATTCAGGGCGTCTTTTCGGACTGGTGTTAGGTACTGTGTTTCACTGCCGTTGGTGCGGATGCCTTCCGGGCGAAGCGAACAACACGTTTATCGAGCTCACTTCACCCTGCGAAGCCCTTCTTCCTGACAAATGAAATGCTCCTTCTTCTTACCACACTGGCTTCAAGGTTATTCACCGCGTTTTGCAAGTACGAACACTACATACAGGCAGACAACTGCGAGCACGTTTTTCCTCCTGTTCTTCTGGTTTTTGTTCCGCCCATCGAGGTTGCCATCACACGTGGCGCTCGGGATCGAGCAGATTGTTGGGGGCGTTTCAAAAGGTAAAAGCACGTGAGTATTCTGCGTCCGCTTACGGAATCCTCAGGGCGGTTCGTTGTCTCCTCTTTCGCTGCTCATTGTGTGTGCTCTCCTTCTTTATTGTTCTTTTTCAAACACCCTCACCGTCCTTGTATCAAACGCCTAGATGCAGCAGTTTGTCGTGAAGATCCTGCGGGATGACTTCCGCAATTCGTATGAGTTCTACAACGGTGTCGTGCTTGAACAGGGCGAGCGCGCCTACGAAGCGTCAGCCCAGCACACCGGCTGTCTCTTTACGGTGCACTGTCAGCTCATGCACGAGGGTCATGGGGGTGTGACAGGCAGCAGCTTCAGGAATGGGGATGGTGTGCCCGCCGCCGCACCTGCGACTGCCGCCCCGTCCACCCCTTCCCTCAAGGCTGCGGACAGAGGTAAAGGGCTGTTGGGCGTCTTTGACATGGACAAGGACGAACCCGCCTTCGTGCCTCCGTCACCAGAGGGGAGCTTCTCTTCTCCGCCAGCACGGACGACTAGGGAGAGCAGCACCGGTCGAAATGGAAAAGAAGGCCGCCGGGACTTGCCAGGCACGCGTGGGTTTCGTTCCCCACCAGACTCGTCGAACAATGCAAGCGCCATCGAAATGAGAACCTTTGGTGAGCCCTCGACTTCTCCTACGGAAGGCCTGGAGACGGAAGCGCAAGTGGCGCGTACCACGTTAGCCTCTGGCCACCTCGCGGGCAGCACAACCACCGAGGACTTCATCCTTTGGGCATCGCACGCTTTCCTGCAGGAGCACTTGCCCTTGGTGTTGAGCCGTGTTGGCGGTGCCACCGTTGCGACCACGCCGTTGTCGCTGGGCGGCGCCGAGGACGGCGTGTCGAGGAGGCTGGCATCAGAGGGGCCCACCTCGCCCTCGCCTTTTACCCGGACCGAGGGCGGTTCCGTGTGGTCGGCCAGCGGAAGTGGAATCGGTAGTGCGCCTGCATACGGTGCTTCCATCAGCACGACCGGGCCAGCCGTGACCTCGGTGCCTCGCCCTCATGACGACAAGGACCCAGTCGTGTGTGTGCGCACCGCTGACATTCTCAAGGCGGAAGTGGAGACACATCACGTGACCGCCCGCGAGCGCCGCATTCACGCCGTCACGCTGGATGTGAGGGACTACAGCACACTGACCAACTCGCACATGGATAACGATAATGCCCCCGCGGCGTTTGATTCCCCGGCAACGGGTCGTGTGGTTGCACACCGCTTCATCTTTCAGAATGGCGGTATGACGCGCTTCCTGAGCACCCTACGGATACTGGCACCAAGCCTGATCCACCCCTCCCCCACTGCCCAGAGCCGGTCGGCAAGCGGAGCCTCCAGCACACACCTGGCGGGCGTGGACGAGCCGCGGGCTCCAACGGCTGCGACCGCTGGCGGAAGAGGGCCGCTCGAGGGGAGTTTCGGTTTTCGGGTCGACAACACCTCCTCGCCATCTTCTGGCACGGGATCGCCGCTGCAGCCGCCGCGCGCAGCATCGGTAAGCGAGTCGTCTAACACAAAAGGCTGGCGGGCAAGGTGGCCGACTTCTTTCTTTGGCGGCCTCCGTCGCACCGACCACGCGAACAAGGACAAGAATCTGCAGGAGCCCTCTGCAGCAACACAAGTGCCATTTCGAAGGACAGGAGCTGGCAGTGTGTCGTCATCGTCCACGCGCGACGAGCACGCGCGCGAGCGACGGAGCACAGAGAGCTCCTTCTCGGATCTTACAGAGCTCGATGGCGCGCGTAGTCTGATCCCATTGGTGCAGTGCTCTGGCGACGGCAGCATCAGCAGCGGCCATCTGGGTAGCAGGGTGCGCCTCGGCCCCCTCCCTGGCCGGCCGCACTCCGTTGCGGTGTCAGCGCCATCGCTTCCGTCCCCGCAGAATTGCACGCCTCTCACCGAGGACACATGGCGCGCGTGCTTCGAAGGGCCAGACCAAGTGATGAATTACAAACGCTTTGAGCGTGCGCGGGAGTCGGTGTACCGCTGTGGCATTGACAGCGCCTCGGCACACATTCGCTTCGAGGTGTGGATGTACCTGCTGGGCGTCTTTCCGCTGAGCTCGACACGAGCGGACCGCACCGTCCTCCTGTCCGAGAACAAGACCCTCTACGACATTCTCACCACCCAGTGGACCTCCATGCTGCCGGAACAAATAGCACACTTCCGCGCCTTCCGGGATCGCCAGCACGCCATTGAAAAAGATGTGTCACGCACTGACCGCGGAATGGCCCTGTACAGCGCGGATGACAGCCCGCACCTCAAGGCACTGCAGCACATCCTCATGGCGCACGTGCAGTACAACTTTGATGCTGGCTACTCGCAAGGCATGAGCGATGTGGCCTCGGTCGCCGTCGTCCTTGTGCACCACGGCCCCAAGGCTGTAGCGGACTGGATATCAGAGACGCTGGCAGCCGCAGCGGCGGCAGGGGACGCACGAGAAAAAGATGATGACTCGATCACCACTGACACCGATGACGAGGACCTGTCGGATCGTCCGTCAGACACAGCGAGACGGAACGACTCCCCATCCTCGAGGGAAACGCTGCTGCGGGAGTCCGCTGCGTTCCTCTGCTTTCGCGCCATCATCGGCAAGCACATGGCGCAGAACTTCTCCATGGACCCCCTCCGCGGCATGTCGGTGCTGCTGCGCCAAGTGCAAATTCTGGTGCGCCACTTTGTCCCAGACGTGTACGCGCACCTCAGGACGTGCATGGCGAGCGACATGACTTTTTGTTTCCGCTGGCTGCTCATGTGCTTCAAGAGGGAGTTTCCTGCCACGGGGGATGCGATGCGCCTCTGGGACACGATATTTGGATGCCCCTACACGCCGCACTACGAGGTGGTCATCATTGTCGCCCTGCTCGTGCACACGGGGACGCAGATGATGGTCAACCTGCACAGCTGCGACGCGGTCCTCAAGTTTGCCAACAACCTTGCTGGGAATGTGCGGGTGGAGGATCTGCTGCGGTGCGCCGTGGACTTCTACGACGGCCCGTTCGTAAGCGAGGTGGCGCGACTGGAGGGCATCCTGCAAGGCGCCTACGTGCCACCGCGTCGCCCCACCGTCGAGGAAGTCGTCAAACTCTGTGTGATGGTGGATGGCGATATTGCGGAGCCTTAGCACGGCCCCCACACGGCGCGGACACGCGTTGGCAGAAGTTGAAAGAAAAGCGTACCTCTTTCCCTCCCAATCTCACCCGACAATGGTTTCACCCCGATACCACGTCTTTATTGCTTCACCCTTACATGTTGTATTCATGATTGAATGGACATACTTGCAAAACGAAAAGATGTGATGTCATGTGAAGATTCAGGAACGATGTCTTTCTCACAGGTGTACCGTTAACTGTCCGTCTTATGGAAGCGTCATGGGACAAGGGCCGCTGCTTCTTGGCATTGTCACAAGGCTCCTCGCTCTTTCTCCTTCTTCATTCTACACGGGGTACCACGTATGCGTAGCAGCAAGAACACACTCCCAAAGAGGAAAACAAAACGAAGGAGGAAAAGAAGACTCACCAGGAATCCATCCTTCACTCTCCTATCCTCAGCAAAATCTTTTACGCATCCTCCCTGCGATCGAGGCATCAAATTGGGAAGACCGCTTCACAGGTGTCTCCACTGTTGTGCGCTGTGACTCCTTGCGCACCGTTTCGTGGCAACGCAGCTCGCCTATTCATTCTTTTTCCACAGAATTCTTCATTTTTATTTTTATTCAGTGATAGCTCCTCTCCAACGCCCTCAAAAGAAGCAGTGCGCGACGTCACGCTACACTCTTACTCGCTCGCTCCGTCTCTGCGCACGGGTCATTACAGAAAGCACGCATAACAGGCCCTGTTTCCTTCATTCTCTCTCTCACACACACACACACACACACACACACACACACACACACTCTTTGTCTGCCGCGATAATTCGTCAAGACTATTTCCTTCCTCTCTCATCTCTTGATCGTTTTCTTCCGTTCATTTTTTTTCTCTTCATTTTACCTCTGCACATTCACTCTCTTCCCCTGTTTGATTTTACTGTTCTGCGTTTGTACATCTAGCGCGAACCATCGCTGACGTCTTTCCGTGTGCGTGTGTGTACGTGAGCGGAAGCGCATTTCGCTCCTTTCGCTCCAGTGCATTTACGGCAACCACCATCTATCGAAAGTCTTTTCTTTTGTCTCGTTTTTTGCGGCAAAGCTGAAAACACCAACTCACTATCCTCCGCCACCATCACCACCAACCACCCCTCCCCCTCCATTTAACTTTGCACCACCTAACAGGTACACGGTTGAGCAGGCTTGCCAGCAGCCCCACCCCCTCGTCAACGCCCTCACAACTCTATTCCGGATACATATATGTATATCAGTGTGAATTGACTCCCCACTAATCACACTTTTTGCTTTTCTGTTGACATTGACATTTGGCCTTTGTGAATCATTCATCCACCACAAACACGCTCATTGGCCCCATCTTGCGAAGCCTTTCTTACAGGTCGTCACCGTTTCCGGGGGTTTCACTCATCCAGCGTAAGTTGGGTACTGCTCCAGACGTCGAACAAAAAGAAAAAGCGAATCTTTTTCCCAAGTACCACAGGCAGAAACCAGTGGTCTTGTATTGTTAACAACTTCTTTCCCTCGCTTCCCTTTTGGAATATTTCGTTCGGTATTTTCCTCTTCTCTCCTTGCGCGTCCTAATACACATGCAAGCTCGAAAAACGCGCGGTGCCAACAGCGGGAGACGCACAAACGCGTCTCTGCTGGTGCAGCGCTTGAACACCACCCCTGTCCAACTCTACCCGCCCGCCCTCCACGACTATCTGGTGGAAAGCAAGCGGCACCAGGGGGCCTCGTGTGCTTTGGACTTCACGGACGGCGGCAGCCCGCAACGTGAGCGCGTGGTGTTGCTGCCACTCCCTGGGCACGACGCAGGCCTTGAGCTCCCCACTCGCGCCACGAAGGGGGGCCTCGGTGCCAGTGACATTCTCATTGTAGGAAAAAACGCGGAGTGTCACGAGGTGGCAACAGAGTGGGCGTACACCTGCGCCGCCGCCCATGCCCTGCGGGAAGGGCGGGTCGTCTACGTGCATGCCCCTGGCAGTGGAGCGTTGCAGCTGCGTCGGTTCGCAGCGTGCATGGAACGGCTTGTCCTTGCGGGCTACGCAGATGACGATACCCACCTCCACGTGGACGGTGTCAGCCATGACGACGAGACGGACAGCGGAGACGGAGAGGCAAACAGCAAAACGGTTCGCGGCAGCGGTGCTTGTGATGAGGCGCAAAGGACATTGGAGCGGCACGCGCTGCACGTTGTCCAGCGCCAGCAGCAGTGCATGCTTGATGCCATGGGCCGCGTCGACGCGATTCACTGCCACACGGTGGAGGATCTCTACGCGTTTTGTACCGCGTACCAAATCCCAGAGGCGCAGCAGGAACACCCGGAAGACGAGGGCTGCACGCTCGCCAGCGGCGTCAAGAGCGGCCGTCGCACCCCACCCCGCAAGGTCACTGCAGCTGCCCCAGTCGTGCCCCTGGTGATCGTCGAGGGGTGCGGTGGCGAAAACAGCTACCTCTACCGTTACGAGCGCGCGGCAGGCGTATCAGTGCCGCTGCAGCATTGGCTTCTCTGTCTTCTGCAACGCCGTACCCGCTGTGCACTTGTGTTAGTGGAGGAGCTCAGCGCGTCCCAATCGCTACGCCAGCAACAGCAACAGCATCAGCAGCCAGGCAGCACTGACGGCGGCGACGATTCCATTTCGCGTTCCGTCGCCAAGGCCTCTGATGTGGTGTCCCGGCTCCTTGCTCCCCACCACCACCATCGCCACCCTTCAGCGCCCGCAGACCCGCTGCGATCATCATCGTCGCCCTCTTCAACGGCGAGCCCTTCTCCCACATCAGCCGCGACCGCAGGCGCGGCGCGGCGCGAGAAGAAGCGGCCGCCCATCCTGCTCATCCATGACGAGGACACCGGCGCAGACTTCCCGTTTTTCCAGCCACCCCCGCCGCTCGGACCGTTTCCCCCCGCGACGGATGGAGAAGCGGCGGTGGCCGGGGAAGGGAAGGCGGCAGCCAGCTCACAAGAGGTCTTTCCGGTGGACCAGCACCTGCCCATCGCCGACATTGGTGGCTTTCATCTCACTCACGTTACGTTTGGTGCCGCCACCGTCCTCAGCAGCGCTGCGGCGGAACAGCGCCCCGCCATGCTGGTCACCCCGCTGCGCACTCGCTGATCACGGCAGTCGCGTGCCTCGTCGCTGTCGAGAAAAGCAGTCCCTCCTTGGCCATCGTCTTCCTTAGGACTCACGCATCGGGTTCTTTCTGTTCGTGGGAGTGGCTTGGCTCCCCCCACAAACTCTCCCGTTCTCTGCTCTTTAATGACTCCTGGTTTCGTGTTCACCCACGTCACCGCACAGAGTGCCCCTCTCCCCCGCCCCCCTACCAGAGCAAACTCAAGAAGCAGGACGCATCAACTGCTTCTTCGATCCCGTCCATGCAACCTCTCTCGTAAGAGAGCCATGCACAACGTGATTCTTTATTGTTGTTGTTATTTCATGCGCTTTTCTACCTTCTTTGTTATCTCAGCTTTCCCGTTAACTTCCTCTTTTTTCCCTTTCGACTCTGTTCACTCCCGTTTATTATTTACATCACCAACACCACTTGTCGTGTCACATAGCGGTATCACACCAGAGGACACACGCGAACACACTTTCGGCGCTTCTGTTCGTTTCTACGCGCGCGGCTGCTTCTTGTTCTTCTCGTGTCTTTCTCCATTCGTCCCATGTGCCTTCCCCATCCTCTGCTCCGTTCATCTCTGACACACACACACACGTTTGCAAGTATTCTTCCTCCATTATGATTTTATTATTATTTTTGTGACCTTCGTGGCACTGCCAACGAAATGACTGGGCTTGTTCCATCCCTATTCCCATTTTACAGACTCACAGAGTGCCTTTATTTTTTTGCCCTTCTTTCCCTGTCACGGGATGCCTCTCACTCACCCTCTCTCACTCTCTCTCTCTTTCTGTTCCAACGCCTTTCCCGTACATGCCGTACGACCTTCTTGCAAGCACGTGCAACGTTGAGCATTGCACTTTCAGTGGAACGCCTCATTCCGCGTTGTACGACGTTCAGCGGAATGGGAGCTGTGTCGTATGCTGTGAAGGACAAAGTCAAATGAAGCGATCACAGTAAACACGGTTTACAGGGAGGAGGGTTCCTCTCTAAGCCAGGCGATCCCTCGTCCGATGGAGACGGGGTATGAAACAGTAGCCGCCGAAGATGGAGCGGGGGTAGGCTCGTGGTGGAGTGTGTGCTAAACGTGCCCAGAGCCGTTTCAATCTACTGTGACACCAACTCATCCGTAACATTTCACCTCCACACGCTTGCCCTGCCACTGCTATGTACGGGCGGGCGGAGGTCATCCTTCAATTGTGAAAACACACAAACAAAAAAGAAAAACTAACTCCCATCGCTTTCTCCCGCGTCCAACCTCTCGTTCACGCAAAGAGCCCATTAGATCGCTGATAGCTTTTTTTTAATTCATCGGCACGAGCAGCTGTGCAATAAGATTTTTTGAAAAGGATCAGAAAAGAAAAAAAGCGAAACTGCCTGACGGGACAACGCGTCTGTTTTCGATCACCGTAAAGAAGCCAAGCCTCAGGCGAACAGACTTCTCCGCTGCGACCCTTGTAATTGAGCGCCATGGAGGAAGAGGATGCCATCTTAGGCCTCGCTCCTGCGACGGCTTCGGGGGTTGAGGGCGTGGAGCCTAGTGGTGCGGAAACCGCTGCCGAGGAAACGACGGAGGAGGGCCTGCAGTCGGGCTGGGAAGCCTTTGAGGAAGCCATGAAAGCTGCGCAGCTGGAAATGGACGAACAAGCAGAGGCCGACGAAGGTGCGTCCAGCGGCGATGACGGTGACGGAAGTGACAAAGGGGACGATACGCTCGCTGGTGGAGCCGCTAACGGAGCTTTGTCTGATGAGCAGCTCCTCGCGATTGAGAAGAAGAAGGAGGCCAAGAAGTTGGGAAAACACGAGTACAAGCGATGGAAAAAACTCCAGAAGAAGCACGGCGGGGCGTCGGGCAGTGGTGGCAAGTCAAAAGGCAAAAAGGAAAAGAAGGAAAAGAAGGAAAAAAAAAAGGCGGACAAACCCGCCAAGGCAAAGAAGGAATCCAAGAAACAAAAGTCGTCCGAGGGTAAACGTGGCCGCGAGGCGGATGTGGAGAACGGCTTTGGCAGCGACGGCGATGACGTCTTCGCCATGGACGAGGCGGACTTCTTGGCGGCCACGCAAGCAGCCGCGACGCGTGGCCGTCGTTTGGAGAGCGGGGTGCTGCGGGTGCCCAAGCAGGGCTCTCGCAAAGGGCTGACCGCTGAGCAGCGCTTCGCGCAGGCGGAGAAGACGGCGAGTGAGCTCATTGAGGAAATGAGAAATGCCCAGGCGAAGGATGAGCTGGTACTTGAGTCTGGCGCAGCGAGCAAGGCACCACCGTTGAACCGCGTGGCGATCAAGGACAAGGTGCAAGCCATGTGCACGCGGCGCGCCCTCATTGGACCGCTTGTGGATGCCGGGCTCCTGGGCGAGCTGAGCAACTGGCTGTACGACCTCAAGCGCGGGGAGCCTGGCCCGTACGAACTCCGCACCACCGCCCTCGACATCCTCCTCAGCATCCCCATTGAAAGCGAGGTTGACCACGAGAAGGACAGCAAGCGGGGGGAAGACCTCACCAAGTTCAGCGGTCTCTCCCGTGAGGAGCTGCAGCCGACGAACCTGGGACGCGCTGTGAATGCGCTGCGCCTCCACCAGCAGGAAACCAGCAGCAACCGCTCCAAATGCGTGCGCCTGCTGGAGCGCCTCAGCCAGGCATACCTTGGCCGCTCCACCGCCAAGGGCTCGTCGACGTCTGCGTCCGCTGGCGCGCCTGGTGTTGTGTCGTGGAAGTGCAAGAACGACCCTACTGTGCGTTCACCCTTTGATGTGGTCCAGACCGGGTCCCAGTCCTTCCAGCAGGCATTCATGAAGCCCGACCCGCTCGATCCGACCTCGTACAACAACCTGTTGCCGTGGCGCCCACCCGTTCGCTCCATCACGAATCTTTCCGGCACGCTAGGGCAGAAGCGGGATTAAGGGCGATTTTCAACCGTCACACGATGCGCGCGCGCTCCAGAAACATCAGTTCAAAGGATTCCCTTCTTCTTCTTCACCCCCACTCCAGAAACCTGGCAGTGTCGCCAACACTTTTGTTGTTTCTCATTTTGGTTGCCGTGATCCATTTGCCAGTCGGGCAACGTTGTCTTGGGTGGCGCTGAGGCGCCTCAGCGCGCACGTGTATCGTTGTTTGTGAGGGGGTGTCCGTCCTGTTTTGGCGTTGCTGGTGCGCGTACCTTTACCCCCACTCCCCAGCCTTTAAGTGATGTTCATCTCTAACACCGTGGGCGAGTTGCTGTAAAGCCAATCAACAAATGTGAACAAAAGAGAACATGCGTATCGACACGGCGGTACAGGTAACAATGAATCGCAGGAGGCTTGTCGGCGCGCTGCATACCCCACCGTCGGAAGCGCGAGCCGCCAGTAGGAAAGCGAGGGCGGCAGGACTGCGCGCCTTTTCGCTCGAAGCGCCAACGTGGCGTGGCACAGGCGGGAAGGCAGGAATGAGACGTCCATCGATAATGCACGCTGTTCTCCCGGAAACCTTTTAGCTTTGTCGTACCTTTTTCTCCCGAAGGGAACTCCCCACCGAGTTTCGTGCCCCTTCGCTTTGCATAGGTAGGTCTTGTGTCGCCGTGTTTTCTAGGGGCGGCCGGCGGTTGGGGAGGAAGGGCGCGAGAGGCGGCGCGTGGCACAGCTGGCAGAGGCACGACGCCCACCCCTGTGCACGCGGCGCCTGTGGCGCTGTCGGTGCCAGCTGCGTCCCCCAGCGCGTTGCGACGCTGGTTGCTCCATTCATTCTTCGCTGCGAGGCCGCGCGACAGCGCACGCAGGTGGGCCAGGCCCAAAGGAGGGGGGGGGGGTTGACCGAGCAAGATGGCCATTCCCCAGCGCCACCACCCCACAACGGCAACGGCGCAGCCAAGGCAGGGAGCAGCACTGACGGAATAACAAACCGAACGGCCCCCACTTGTTGAACACCGTTGGCCTCGAGCACAGCCGAGGGGCACAAAGGGAAAGAAGCAGGCGGAGACCGCAAGCGCACGGCCAGAAGCGTGGGTGCGCAAACAATGAATGAGCACCAATGCGAACCTACCTTAGATCGCCCACGCGGCCCCCTGACCACAATGAAGTAGGAAGCTATATTTGTCATTTCCACAACCGTTCACCCCTATATTTTTAAGGCCCATCCACCGCACCCTGCAAAGTGCCGACTGCCGCCAACACTGTTGTATCGATCATGGCGTGATCCAAAGCGAGGGGGGGACAACACGTTATGTGGCCAGCAAATTCCTTGATTTTTCCTTTTGCCATATGATAGACTGTAGGCGAGGAGCGCAACATCCCACCATCGACGAAACTTATGGCGAGTTTCGCGGTGCACCACCGAGGCGAACGATCATAGGACACAACTGTTCGCGATCAAGGTAGGGTTTCTTTCTTTCCTTCCCAGACAGGTCGTTACTTTCCGGCCATTGATTTATTTTCTTTGCCATCAGCTAATGTTCAAAGGGGGCCCAAGTACCCAATGACCTGTGCGGGGGTTCGGGTAGGCCTAGCCCCACCTATGCGGAAGAAAAGAGCGAAAACGATGGATAGGAGCGGGAGGGCGCGGGAGGTTCAGGGGTCCGTACGCCGCGGAAGGAACACGCAAGCAAAAGTGCCTTCATACCTCCCACCTCTCTCCCAACGAATGCGCACTGGGTAGCAGCTCGACATTCGAACAAATTTGCAAAAAAAAAAGGCAAAGAATCATGGACACGTTAGCTAAAAAGCACCGCCGCGAAAAAAAAAAAAAACAGGGCCACGAAGACCTCTTGTCGTGTGGAAAGGCGCGCGTTTTGAGCGCAGGCGGCCCAGAGGCCTATTTTTGGCCACAAACCTGCTCTTCGGGCCTTCGGCATTCTTCGCCCCCGCGTGCGTTCGGGTCGCTGCGTTAGTTTCGCTTCAACGCGTGGTAGCGGACCCTGTTATCACGGCCAAACGGCCAGCAAAAGGAAGAAGAGAGGAATGCCGCCGGCTCTTCGCCACCTGATGTCCTGTGAGGGGGGCGGCGCGGCAGACAGCGTGGCGCCTCAACGTGCCAGGCCCGCGTTTAGCCCTGGTGCGGCGGCGAACGGCCCGGGCAGCGCAAGGGAGCCGGCCGGAAACTTTCAAAGGATATTCCTTGCGAACGGCGTGCTTCCGTTGTCACTGTCCACGGACGTGCGCCAGCTGAAAGCATGCTTCCCACGCCGAGGGAAATGGGGTTTTCAGGTGGTCGCGTTGAGCCCCTGGCCCCCAGCCCCCTTGGTTGTGCTGTTGGGTAGGGGACCTTGCTGGGTTAGGAAGTGGGACGTGTGTTTGTCGGTGCCGGAGGGATGGGGGGAGGGGGGAAGGATTGAGGAGCTGGGCGTGCTGTAACTTCCCCCCTTACCTCTTACCGATACCAAACCACGCCGTGGCAGCAAGGTACTCCATCATTCCCTTCTCCTCGCACGCGTGCCGATGGGTGGCAAAGGACGACGCCTCCACGTGGAGAAATTCGCAACACCTGCTCGACACCTTGGACACATGCCACTGATGGGACCGCCTTGGTCAGAGGGAAGGGAATTTCTCCCACAACGCAAAGAACAGAGAAAGAACGGGTTCGACCTGCTTCGCAGTTGATGGTCTCGCGCCTACCCATGATAAATAACGTCTCCTCTTCTCCCACTTCCCGATCCACGTCCAAAAAACAAAAAAAAAAACACGTAGCAGCGCACCCACCCTTATTCCTGTACTCTTTCCACCACTTCGAAGGTCAACTTCTATAACTCTCATCACCCAAACTGCAAACCACCAATTCATCTACGTCCATTTCAATCGGACTCTGAGCTTCCTGGCCTACTTCTCGCATCATTGATCATTCTATTTTCGTGTGAACACCTCCATTTCTGTCTCTTTTGCCGCTATCTTTTAGACACATATCTTTCCAGCTTATCTTGGACGATCTTTCAAATATTTGCTTTCTGATTCCTCAGACCTTTGCACCTCGCAAACTTGAGGCTGTGTGAACCACCCAGCGACTGTACCTCCAGAAGAGAAGCTTATAACACTCCGAACGTCATCCCTGTCATCTCCCCACGAACGAGTGACAAGACTAGCTCTGACGCTCACTCTGTGTTCTTCCTCACAGTTACCCCTCTATACTATCTATTCTAATTAGACACGATGCATTCAACAGCAACCGGCACGGTTCCAGAGCATGAAACTAATCCTGCAAGCGGCAGTCACTCTTCGGCAAATTCCTACATACCCCTTGAGATAATTGGTCAAGGGAGTTTTGGCGTGGTTCTTCATGCCAAAAATTCGGAAACCGGCGAGGACGTCGCCATCAAGCGAGTCTTGTATGATCGGCGTCTACACAACCGCGAACTGCAAATGATGCGTGACGTTCTGGCTGACGCTCGTGTGCCCAAAGACAGTGAGAAGGATTCGGACACTTCTCTTCCGGACACGAACAGCACGTCTGCTGCGCAGTCTCCGCACACCCCTGTTCTCGCGCGCTCTCAGAACTCCCTCAGCGGGTCACTTCCTCTCGGCACACGCAGTACACAAAGGGTCAAGGGGGCGCCCGTCATTCTCCTCCGAAGACATCCCAACGTAGCTCAGCTCCGGAATTATTACTTCACGACCGACCCACTCACAGGCGACAGGTTTTTGCACCTTGTGATGTCGTACTTGCCAACGGACACACAACGCTTAAAGCATAAATATTTCAAAGAATGCACGTCGGACAAAGAAAAGCGGAAATTCACCACGGAAGGTGCAAACGTGTCTCATGGAAGTCATGAAGAGGACCAGAATTCTGACTCCGCTCTGTTTCCCCTCTTATTCGCCAAGGCAGTGCTGTTCCAGGTGTGCCGTGCTTTGGCGTTCCTGCACTCCCGCAACGTCGTCCATCGAGATGTCAAACCAGCGAATATCCTCGTAGATCCACAGAGCGCACGCGTACAGTTGTGTGATTACGGAAGCGCCAAGCAAATTATAAATCGCAATCAGGAGAGAAATGTGTCTTACATCTGCTCGCGGTACTACCGCGCCCCAGAGTTACTGTGCGGTGCTCTGCATTATGGCAGTGAGGTGGACATGTGGTCTTTTGGTTGCATAGCTGCGGAATTTTTGCGCAGCGGTGGAAAGCCACTTTTTAAAGGAAGTACCACCGTCGATCAGATGGCGGAAATTTTCAAAGTGCTCGGTGCTCCGTCCGATGCTGAGATGGTCGCAATGAATCCGCAAAGTGCAGCCGCAATGCGCTTGACTCACAAGGACCAGTTCCCACAAGCGTACAGAGGACAGCCAATGGATCGAACTCACCCTAACAGCCTGGGTGAGGAGAGCGAAAGTCATGCGACAGATGAGGGTTATGTTCGCGATGGAAAGACTACGTTGGGCGATTTTGCTGCGGAGGGAACACAAAGAATGGCAACCTCGGCAACACCACCACCCACGCTGAACAGCGACTACTACCGTTGCTACGATGTATTGCGGGTAGAGGCAATGCAGTGGCGGAGGGTGTTGCATCGCGACGTCCCTGACGAGGCAGTGGATTTTGTTGCTAAGCTGCTATGTTATGTGCCTGAAAAGCGCATGCCCGCACTGACGGCACTGGCGCATCCGTTCTTTGATGAACTTTTCAGTCAGGAAATTCTCGAGGAAAGTGGTCTCTCAACGGACGGCGAACCAGTAACGAAGCAAGCCTTCTCTCTTCCACGGCTACCAAACGGAAGGACGCTTCCTGTGGAGATGTTCATGCTTACGGAGGCAGAGGCACAGATGCTCCCTACAGAACTGCAACAGAAGTTTAACCTAGAGGTGCAACGCATTTCATCTGTTACAGCTGCGGCTGCTGCCGCGTCGAATTCACCCTCCCCTCGCCCGCAAAGTTTTTAGAAAGAACGCTATTGGTGAACGATATTTTTTTCTCAACAGAGCGAGCCTCCTCTTTCAATCTCGAACCTCATCAACGAATATACAGAATAGTGGGTATCCCCACATTCAAACAGAATTCGTGTAGTGAGCGTGGTGGTAACTTGCTGAAAGCGTCGCGATTGGGGACTATAAATCTGGCGATCTCTATTTACTTTCGGACTTTTTCACTCTTGCGTCGCATTCTTCCCCCCGGTGGCCTGGTCGCCATTCCCCACATTCCCTTCTTGTTTGATTCTCTTCCGTCCCAGCGTTCAAACGATACTTCTTCCTCCCGTATGTTTATATGACGACCAATTTTTACGTGTCGTTGAAGACGAATACATTGACTTCTCTTTCTTCGCATTGCTTCTCTCTCGTCAGCATCCCCTTCACTCTGACTGCGAGGCATTTAATACTCTCGATACCACATCTATTCCTCCGCCTTTTTCCTATTCGATACCCCGCACCAGCGTTCGTTAGCATTTGTCAACACAAACAGAGATGACAGCACGTATCCGCCGTCTCCCAAAAAACAAACAAAAAAGTCGACCTCACAAAAAAGTTTAAGTGAGTTATATGCTTTCATTGCCGTTCCTAGGAAGACGCCTTCTGAATTTATAGCCTGTTCCTAGCACAAAGAGAAAGAGCGAGAAAGAGGGGAGCATGGATCAGCACCGATTGAGCTTCCTTCGTCTTCTTTTTTTCATCCCAACACTGCCTCACCTCTTTGTCTACTTCAGCCTGAAAAATTCAGTCACGGGTGCCGAAAAAATTTCGCACCTTATTTTCGATCTTACCTGAGCATAAGACATTATGGTCGTATCCCTGCTTGCCGTGACAGCGTTTTTCGAAATGATCCCCGCACACAAGCAATAATAATAATAATAATAATAATAATATGTGAATGCGTTACAAAAGGAAAACATGCACAAGGGAAAGGGCACGCGGAAGTGTGTTCTTCACTAAGTAGCGACTGACGCTGAGGACCGACGTAGGTGCAATTTCCTTAGAGGAAGCGCACAATGGAGCTGCTCAAATGGTCCTGCGTGGTGAATTTCAAACATGCGGAGATGCCAAAAGCCACTGAAAGACAGTCGATCACTGATATTTCCTTTCCCCTTCTTTCTGTTTTCCCCTCTGTCTTTTCCTTTCTCATTTCCACACTTGAAACGTTATTTTTTGGTCAGTTTTCTCTGAGAGATTTTGTTTCCTCGTCGCCACCTTGACAGGAATACCGGGATACCCCGTTACGATGTTCCGTCGCTCTGTGGCGCGAAGCGTTGTGTACCCCCGCCCGGCTACTTCGCTAGGCGTCACACTACAGTCAGTGTGTGTGGCACCGGCGTTACAAAGTCGGCTGTTGAGGGACACTCACCATGTGCCACTTGAAGCTGGCTCAACGCGCAGCTCTGAAGCCGTAGTAGTTCCAAAGCGGTGCTTTTTCACGATGACATCACGCACTTTGGAGACAGAGAAGTGTGGTGACGTTCCCCGAACAACCTCTGCGTCACATAAAGTGACCTCGACCGACGCTGTCGCGGAAAGCACGGCCAAGAAGTCACACTCCGATTCGGCACGGAATTTGGATGCCGGCGAAGATGAGTTTCCTGCTCTCCGCAAAATGTCCCAGGTTCCCTTCACGAAGTCGGCCGCGCAGACGGAGATTGAGAACCTCATCAAGAACATCGCGAACACAGATTTGAAGCCTCATGACGAAACGTTTCACTTTGTGTCGGACGTGACGTATACGACCCCGATGGTAATGCTGTTAGGGAATCACAGTTCTGGCAAATCCTCCTTGATCAATTACCTGTGTGGTCGCGAAATCCAAAAGACGGGAGTCGCTCCGACCGATGACGGGTTTACAGTCATACAGCGGGCTGACTTCGATCAAAACAACGACGGTCCGACTACGGTGAGCGACCCCCAATTCCAATTCCAAGCGTTGCAGCCCTTTGGTTTCAATTTCATCAACCGATTCAAAATGAAGGTCCGCAAAATGCCGCCGAACTCCAAAGTGTCGATGGACCTGATGCTCGTCGACTCTCCGGGCATGATTGACACACCAACGCACGTGACGGATCGGACCTCTCTGGATGGCCAACTTCGTGGGTATGATTTCCTTGCTGTGACGCGATGGTTTGCGCAGCGAAGCGACGTGATCTTGCTCATGTTCGACCCTGCTAATCCAGGCACTACTGGGGAAACCCTCGACGTACTCACCAAGAGCTTGAACGGCCTCGAGCACAAATTTATCCTTGTGTTTAACAAGGTTGACATGTTTGAGAAGGTGACGGATTTCGCCCGTGCGTACGGTACCCTCTGCTGGAACCTGAGCAAGGTCATCAAAATGAAAGACATCCCGCAAATCTACACCACCTTTACACCTGATGTCAAACGCTCCGCAGTGGGTGATGGGAAGGGCATCGACACCCGTGAGGCCAACTTGGAAAGTCACTTGATTCCCTCCCTTGAGGTGGCGCGCCAGCGAGACGAAATCTTGGAGGAGATTTTGTCCGCTCCTCTCCGACGGTTGGACAACTTAATTACGGAAACAGAGGAGTCTGCCAAGTGCGTTCTTCTTGCGGCTCGCGTTTGCAACACCATTAAGTGGGAGTACCGACAGCGCGAAATTCTCATGTTTTGCGGCCTTAGCGCCTTTTGCTTTATGGGCCCCGCAGTTGTGTTTTCTCTCTCTACTATATCCATGACTGCAACGATTCTGACTTCCCTCGGGTTTCTTGCCACTGGTTTCGCTGGGCTCATTCTGGCGCGCAATTATATGCAGGCCTACCAGCAAAGGCTTTTCGCCACATGTGATACGTTCTTTGACCGCCTGCACCCAGGGAGGGAGCGCACCAAGGATGCTGAGCTGCGTTGGTTTACCACAGTGAAGCCCGAGATTATCCGTTTGTCGGAGCCAGCACTGTCTGGCGGTCACGTCGGAGGTGTGAGTGCTCTCCCTTCCACCAGCTCACGCGCCTGCCGTCGGATCGGCAGCGTCATTAAAAATGAGTTACCCGCATTGCGAACTCGTGTAAGTGCAGTGAAGCAGGAAGAGGCTCGTCGCCGCTGGGGCGACTGCGACATCTCTCTCTGATCTGTCTCTGAAGCGTCTCCGCGATCCAAAGCGTTGCTCGTTGCGGGACATATAGGAGGGGAGTTCGGTTGTTTTACTTATCGAGGTCATGGCTTTTACGCCAACGCCTTTCTCACGTCATGTTTTTCTTCTTTCTTCTCCTCCTGTTACAGTTGGTGTCTGTGCAATGCGTGGGGGACGCCGGACCCACGGCCCGTGCTGTGATGTCCTCCATGTTTGCACCCTGTGCATCGCTCTCCATGCGTGCTTTCCTATTCCGCTCGCTCGCTTTTCCTCGCAGGAACATAAATAGAGGATCTCGCACCCATCCTTTGTGCTCACGTGAGATGGCACCCCTTTCACCGAGGACATATATCACCCCCCCTAGAATCATCACAGCAATTACCGAGAAAATAAAAGAAGAGGAACTGGAGGAGAATCCAAGAAAAGCCATCCTAGTGACTGTTCATACTTTATGGCGGGAACCTGATAAATGAATGGAGGGCATCCTCCCATGTTGCGTTGTCTCCGGATGGGTCCACCTCCAGGAGAGCTGGTTGCCCCCTGGTCGCTCTGGGGTTTTCCGCTCATGCGTACTTCTGGTGGTTTCTCAAGTCCTTTTGCTCCCTGTAACCGTCCTTACTTTTACGGATCCCTGTCCTGTAAAAAGAACTCAAGCATTGTTTTGCCTTGCCGAATCCACAACCGATTCCGTCGTCTAGTCCAAACTGCGTCAATTTGAAAGTTTTCTTTCTGGTCTTGCAGCTCTGTGCGGTGCTTTTCGTTTTCCAACCTTTTTATTCGTTTTTCTGCATTTGCTCGCCGTACCACTTTTTCTTAACGAAACAACACCAAAAGAAAGAATCATCTCTTAACGTTACGGGTGAATCATGAAGGTGACCATCAACAAGACAGACAGCTTCGCCACCGCACTGGAGCACAGTCTGAAGACCGTGCTCGGTCTGCCTGCGGAGGCCGTGGTTGTGTCCGATTCGGAGCCTACAAGTGTCTTGGCAGCGGACGGCCAGACGTACCGCGGCGTCGCTGCCATCCTTCAGGTTGCCCGTGCGGCAGAGGTCAGCGCAGACGCCGCAAAGAAGGCGTTCCTCTCTGGCTCCGATGAAGAGGAGCGGTCGCTGATTAACCAGTGGGTCAGCGTCGCCGCCATTCTCTCTGCCGAGACCAAGGCTCATCCCGATGGCACCTCCTCTGTCACTCCCACCCTGGCCGATGTGGAGCGCATTCTCGAGACGCACAACCTCCAGGGCAAGTTCCTTGCAGGCACCGCCCACGCTACGATCGGCGATGTTCTCGTGTATGGTGCCATCCACAATGGCCGCCCTGAAGCGGCCACCAAGGCCCTTCCCCCGTTCGTGTTTGACTGGTCGATTCACGCTCAAGCAGACGCAAGCGTCGCGCCCATCAAGTCCAACTACGTCAGCAAGGGCAAGTCGTCGGCTGCTGCTGCTGGTGGTGCGACGACCTCGGCCTACGTGAAGCCGTCTGACGAGGAAATTCAGCGCCGCCGCGAGGAGAAGGAGAAGGCCAAGAAGGAGAAGGAGGCAGCGAAGGCTGCGGCTGCGGCAGCGGCTTCCGCTAGCGGTAGTGGTGCGGCTCCTGCGCCGGCGGCCTCTGAGAAGCCAGAGGAAGGGGAGAAGAAAAAGGAAAAGAAGCAGAAGCCCCTTAAGGAAAGCACCAAGAACCCCCCAAAGAAGGAACTTGACGCCAGCAACCTCGACGTGCGTGTGGGTCGTTTCACGAATGTGCGCAAGCACCCGACGGCGGACAAGCTGTATGTGGAGGACATGGACCTTGGCGAGGAGAAGCGCACCATCGTCTCCGGTTTGGTGCAGCACTTCGCCGATCCCGCCGAACTCGAGGGCAAGCTTATTTTGGTGATGTGCAACATGAAGCCCAAGGCGCTGCTGGGGGTAACTTCTCATGGCATGATTCTTTGCGCCTCCAACGACGAGGGGCTCTCCCTCGTGAGTCCCCCCGAGGGCGCCAAGCCCGGTGACCGCATCGTTTTTGGCGAGCAGTACACCGAGCCAGGCCTCGCACCCGAGGTCCCGTCGAGCAACAAGATGGCTGAGGTGCTTTCTCACCTGCACACCAACGGTGATGGCGTGCTGTGCTGGAAGGACACGCCCGCTTTCCACGCGAACGGAATCATCTGCTGCCCCACCAGGAAGAACTGCGTCGTCAAGTAAGGCGGGGGACTGCACGGAGCTTACCGAGTGTCGCATGGCGGCAGCGCAAAGAAAGCGTTACAGGCGCACGGCGTGCAACACGGTCACACATGTGTTCGCACCCGTGCTAACGTGCTTTCCCAGCAGATAAAGCGCACACACATTTTCGGTGTGCTTCAAATGTTCTCTCTCACCTTCCTGTGTTCTTTGTTGTTTTCTCTTCTCATTTCCTTTTGTCCGTTTGCCTTCTCACATTGTGGGAAGTAAGACCGTCGGTAACGTTCCGGTTCCAGTAAGGGTTACTACAACAGAAAATGATAAGCAGGACAGCGACGGGAGCACCAGTCCCTGGTTTCAAGTCGCATGGACGGCACGGATGCCAGCGCTCTGCAAAACGATGCACTGACAATGCCTGTGCTTGTCAACTGCGTGTTTCATGTTTGCCATGTCTAAACGCAGGCAGCGCCTGTTCAACATTCAAGGGTATAGACAAGGAAGAAACCTCACTGTGGGCCTAAGCGCATACTGCGAAAAAGCACCTCTCCGGCGGGTGCTCATGGGAGAATGTCCGCGAACATGTGTCAACGGAACGATCCGCCTCCCTCCCTCCCTCCCTCCCCTCTTCCTGGAACCAACAAAACAAACACACAAACGCACATACTCCACAAGAGTATCCCATTGTCCTTTCCAAGCAAGGCACCAACCATGTCCTCGAACATCACCGCTGAGAGGTACGAGCAGCTGAAGAAGGAGCGTACCTTCCACAAGTTCACGTACCGTGGCCTTGAGATTGACCCCCTGCTCGCGCTGAGCGAGGAGGAGTTCAAGGCTCTTGTGCACGCCCGCGCGCGCCGCAACATGAACCGCCACGCGAACATCCGCCCGCCTGTGCTGCTGAAGCGCCTGCGCGAGGCGAAGAAGCACGTGAAGGTTGGCGAGAAGCCGAAGGCGATCAAGACGCACCTGCGCGATGTTGTGATCACGCCCGAGATGGTTGGCTCCGTTGTTGCTGTGTACAACGGCCGCGTGTTCGTGTCTGTTGAGATCAAGGGTGAGATGATTGGCCACTACATTGGTGAGTTCTCCATCTCTTACCGCCCGGTGCTCCACGGCCGTCCCGGCGTCGGCGCCACGCACTCCTCTCGCTTCATCCCTCTGAAGTAAGGAGGTGGGCACTGGCACCTGTGCATCAGCAGATTGCCAAAGAAGAAATACATTGGGATTTCTTTCTCGTCGTTTTTTTCATTTTACTTGATCACCATGTGATTTTTCAACTGAAAACTAAATTTCTTCTAATTAAGAGATAGTACTACTCGGAGAGGACGCCAAAGTGCTCGTGAAACACTTGGCGAGTGAAGTGCGTGAGGAAGTGGTGCGCAAGATCCCTGCAATCGTTGAGGTGATACTTGACACGCATTCTTTCCGCAGATGGCTGTTGCCACACCACGACTGGTAGGAATCGTGTGATGAGCCAAACACGCTGTTACCCCCGACGAGGTGTGTCAGAGGCAGCCCCCTCCACTGAGTTGCGTGGCACCCTCTCCTAAAATGAAAAAAAAAAGGAAGGTAAGACCTTCTTTGGCATCAATGGAAATCACATGTCACTTCAGTGGCTCCCAAACTGTTTCTACCATCACTCTTTCTCTCTCTCTTTCTCGCTTTGCGTTTGTCTCTGTGTAATGGCTGGTCACTGCACACACGGTGTCTCCTTACCGTTCAATATTTCTCACTGGAATACGCCGAGCCAAACACGGCCTTTTGACATCACTCGCGTCTTTGCATTTTCTTTTGTCACTTTCTCTTGTTTTTTTTTTGTGTGACTATCGTACTGTTCATCGCTTTCTTGTGAGAGCTGCGCGGACGTGACCCATCCCATCCGTCCGTCATTTCTCATTCCGTCTTAGCCACCTTTGCCTTGGTGCAGCTGCAACGGCGACTTCCAAGCCCAGCTGTTCTCACACCTCCTCGTGTAGAAGGGTAGTGTGAAGAAGAAAACGAAAGGTTGTCAGTTCTGCGTTAATCTTGCACGGCAACATTGCAGCCATGCCTCCGAAGGGTAAGAACAACAATCAGCAGCTCAAGAAGGCTGGGCCGCGCGGTGGCCGCCATGGCAAGCTAGAAGTGAACGACGACATGCTCGAGGCCCTTGTGCAGGCCATTGAAAGCGAACCGGGGAAGAAAGGCGTCACCAAGCAGCAGGCCAAGGCCCTCGAAGCCAAGGCAGTCGCCGCGATTGACCGTCTTCAGGGCCGTGCCCCGCAGCTGACCCCGGAGCAGATCCGCAACGTGCTGTACACGCAGCAGGTTATGCAGCAGCGCGCCATTGAGGAGGCGCAGTACGTCAACGTGCCCGTACCCCTCAGCAAGGAGCAGACCGAGTGGCAGGAGGTGGCACCGAACAAGTACGTGCGGTATGAGCAGTTCTCTGGGGACGACGAGGACATGGACTTTATCGTGAAGCTCTTCACCAAGGAGCTGACGGAGCCGTACAGCAGTTTCACCTACCAGTACTTTGTCTTTGGCTGGCCCGATCTTTGCGTGACAGCCTACGGTGTGGAGAGCACCACCAAGCCGGATAGTTCCGTGAAGGGCGAGAAGGTAGGCGCCGTGGTGTCCCGCGTGACGCGCAAGGGCCCTGGCAAGCCCCTCCGTGGTTACGTGGCCATGTTTGCTGTGGTGCCGACCTTCCGTGGGTTCCGCCTGGGCAGCCGCCTCGTGGCACTCACGGTGGAACTCATGAAGGCAAAGTCCTGCGATGAGGTGTACCTGGAGACGCCCACAAGCAACGAGCGTGCGCTCTCGCTGTACCTTAGCCTTGGCTTCGTCAAGACCAAGTTCCTGCCGCGTTACTATCTCGATCACTCGGACGCTGTGCGTCTGAAGATGTGGCTCAAGGACGCCCTGCCGTATGGGGAGATTCGTGCCGCTCAGGAGGCCGCCGCGGGCGCCAAGGCGATCCCTGCGGCCGCGGAGGAGGGTAAGGAAGAAACGGCTTGAGATGGTGAGTCACTGCATGTAGCGCACAAGTCCTGCAGGTTTGTAACACAAGCAAAGAAAGCAGCGACGCAAGCAAACCAATCAAAACGAATACACACAAGCACACATGGAGAGCATTCAGAGAGGAGACGGGTGGTCTCCTTCCGCGGCGACGCTGCGTTCATCGGAATGTATCTCGCGTGCGTAGTTCCCCGCCTCTCTTTCCACCTGAAGGCCCTGTCAAGCACACGTTGTTTTGCCGAACGAACTCTTGTTTTGTTTTATCACAGAAGTCCTCACAGCCTTGTCGTTGATTTTAATTTCACGTTGGAATGAATGGGTGCTTCTCGAGTGGAGACAAAAACAACAACAGCAAAGACCCAATTGGAGAACAGTGAAGAGAACCCTGACGCAAAACGAAAGTGAAATCAAGTCTTCAAGGTCTGTGACTCTTTTTTCTCTCCCCCTTCGCTTTTATTCCTTTCCTCTTGACATGTCCCCCGACTCCGTTTTGCCACCTTTACGGCTGTGCTACATCTGTTTCCCGTTGTCTCGTCATGGTGCCACTCTTCGTCCCCGCTCCACGCCTTTCCTCTAACATTAATATTTATGAATTCAGTTTAACCCCTCTTCATCTCCACAACAAACAAAAACGATGGGAAAGATGAGGAAAAACAACAACAACGTCCCAGACATCGGGCCTGAAAGTTGTTTGGAAGAGCAACTCGGTGACCATCCTGACATCCACCGCATGAAGGTTCGACACCAGGTAGGAAGTCACCTAGATCGCTGTCGTTTCGTCTCGATGCGATGCGGTGTCGTTCTGCCTTCTCCCTACGGTTCTACGGAGGGACATCCGGTAGAGCAGAGAGTCGGAAAGTGCCAATGGGATCTTGGGGAATACGACACCTGCTGCTGCTGCTGCTGTTGTTGCAGTAGCCTTTTCTATTGCTCTCCGACAAACATGTACGCGTTCTCACTCAGTCAACGCATCCCTGCTTACTCCCAATCATCAATCTTCTTTGGAACCCTTTTTGCGCGATCACCCTTTCAAAAAACAACACAAGCATTCCACCACGCATCTTGCTCAGGCTGTTTTCACTGACCAGCCTCCCCTGCCGCTTCTGCTTTGCCGTCTTCCTCCTCACCAGCTTTACTGAAGAGGACCGTTGAGGAAGCCACTTTCATTACTCACTCCAGTGACGACAGAGAACTGACAAGGTCGACGGCGACAACACAGAATTCATCCTTTGAGGGGGAAAAAAAGAAAGAACGCCAACACATTACCACCACCACCACTTTGACGTATCCACTACAGGCAATTCATGTACTCACAGCCTGGGACAAAGACCGGCGCCATGAGTGGCAGTCCGCTCCCTTCCCTCCGCACGCAACGGGGGTTCGACGGCACAGGCTCCTCCACCCTCGCGACGGGGCACACCAGCCCCCTGGACGCTGACGGCGCGCGTTCGCAGCCCGTTTTTGGCAAGGCCTGGTCGCCACCAGCCTCTCTAAACGGCACCCTGACAGGACATCTACCGCGTGACGCCCCAGCACACGGAGCAGCCCCGGAGCGTCAGTTCGCCCTGACCTCCTCGCTACGCGCCACGCCACCAAAAACCGCTCGGCCTCCCACGCAGACACGTAGCATCTCTCCGCTTCACGCACCTGTTTCAGCACGCACCACAAATGACCCGGTGATGGACCGATGGGCTTCCACCAGCCCTGAGGAGCGCGTGGGTGGGCCACGGCGGGTCCTCTTCGCGACGGACGGACCGGCAGCAGCGGTGACAGGCGCTTCTTTGCCAGCGGCAGGCGGGGACGCCTTTGTGGTGGGTTCGTCGAAAGCAACCGCCGGCCCTGCCCCGGCGTCGATGCGCTCGAACGCCGCTGCCCCAAAGTCTGAGCGCATCGCTGACATTGACCGCTTCGTCACCAAGCAGGCCGCCTCCTACGTCCCCGAGCCTCAGCGCAACGCAAACATTCGCCGCGCCATCGAGGATGTGGCACGGGTGTACCCCACCCTCGCTCCCATCATGCTGCAGGTGAACCGCTACGTAAAAGAAGTGGGCACCGCTCTGCACAACGCAGAGACAACGCACGCAAAGGCACTGGAAGAGCAGCAGCGGCACTTGTTGGCCAAGTTTGAGACCTTCTTTGAGGGAAAGATTACCCATCTTCTCAAGGAGCGTGCCAACCAGGAGCGGGCCATGGAGCAACTGCACCACGAGAACTTTACGCTGCGCCAGGAGCGGGACGGAGAGCTGTCGGAGCTGAAGGTGGACCTGATGCGGCGCCTCAACGAGTGCGAAAAGCGCGAAGACGAATTCCGCTCCTTCCGACAGCTGATCGCCGCTGTCTTCAAGACCAATGAGCAACTCACGAACCGCGTCGAGGATCTGGAGCTGGTGCTCGCGCAGCATGGCTTGGAGGTGCCCCCCGCCAATGAGGACATGTTCCGCTACAGCCATTCCACCGCGGCGGACCGCGATCCGAAGGAGGGAGGCGGGAACTCGGACGACACGCGCCGTCGGCGGCGGGATGAGGCGATGGGCAAGGTCAACATGCTGCCTCCTGCTTTTATGCAAGCCTCCAAGGAGGAAATGAACATGTCTCGGCTTACCCTCCAGCAGGAGCTGCTGCGCTGCGCCTTTGACGATCGGTCCGCGTATCGTCTGCAAATTTCCGGCCTCAAGCAGGAGAACAACAACCTCAAGTACGAGCTGAGCAATCTTGCTACGACCGTGGAGAAACTAAACCGGTACATCCACGAAAAGCGGTTCCTCGCACCGACGTACGACGAGGAAGGGAACGTGGTGCGGCCCATGACCCCCCGTCCACGTGATGTCCCCTTTGGCGTTGAGACGGAGCTCGGCGTCGACCTCAAGGGTTCCACCAGCCAGATCGTCTCGGAATTGTCCGCTGTGGCAACCAACCTCAAACACCAACTGAACTCTGCCTTGCTTCGCCTGCGGCAGGCGACGACGGTGTCAGAATGGATGACAGAGGAAACCCTGCTGGAGCTTGACGCCGAACGTCACGGCGACGTTGGTGGCGTGCTGCCCACCTTCCCTGTGAACGCGTGGCCTACCATCCCGCACTTTCTCCGCACCAGCATCACGCCCGATGTGGACAACTTCCGCTGGTCGCAGTCAGACATCGCGGCGGTACTGCTTACGTTTTTCCAGCGCTACCACGAGCTGCGCGCCGCGTGCCGTTATGTGCGAGACGCCAAGATGGTGGCACCGCGCGTGTACCAGCAGTTTGAGCGGCGTGAGGTGGTGCTGACACGTCTGGACGCCACGAAGGAAGAGGTGTCGAGGAGCGAGGACGCGGTCCCCTTCGGTTACGTGGTCACCGAGTTCATTCGCGCGATGCTCATGCAGCTGACCCCAGGAACAAAGGAGGCCTCTCTCGCCCTGCCGGGTACGCTGCACCCAAGATTCACGGTGCGAGGCGAGGAAAGGGTGGTGGAGTTGGAGTTCACGCGTTTCGCCTACAACGTGTGGTGGGCGGCGCAGCGGTACCGCAGCACACAACCCTTGTGCCGGCTGTTCTTGGACATTGTGAATGGTCGTTTGTCCGTTGGGGTATTCGAGGTGACGCAGAAGGTTCTTGCTGGGGTATTGCGCTATGTGCGTGAGAAGCTTGACCGCGATGGCAGCCATACCTTTGCGTACCAGCGGCTTGTCGGCGGCGTCGCGCGGCTGGTCTCGGACATGGACGCTCACGCCACTCGCTGCGGGGTGCTGGCTGTCGCCCAGACATTTGAGGAGAACCAAGTCCCCATCATGGGCGGCCGCGTCCGCCTCGACGCCCTTGTTGCCGACGAGAGCTGCTGCGTACCCGAGGCGAAGCTGGGCACCGACAACGACGCACCGGGAGCCGGCACGGGGCGACAACACGCGAAGCCGCTGGCGTTTCAAACCGCCAGCAACTTACCCCCAACTATCACCGCACGACGCGTGCCTGGCTGGCAGCTGCAGCCCCTCGGTGCCTCTGTGTTTGTCCGCTACTGGAGACGGCTGGTGCTGGAGCGCTACGAGAAGGTCTACAGTTTCGTCGAGCGCACACTGGCGCCGCTGGTGGTGGAGAGCGATGTGGTGCTGGGCCTCTACCTGCTTCCCGTGCCCGAAACGCTAGAGCGCGCGGGCTGCCTGGACGCGGACCTGGACGCGAAGGCGGCGGACTTTGGTGCTGAGTCGGTTCTCTTCTTCCCAAGTGACTCCGCGCTTCCCTTGGCGGTCGAGGGCACCTCTCCGTCTGACGGCGCGCTGGCGACACGTGCTCCGTCTGACGCGGCGAAGGACGAAGGCGCCGTCCCGCGCGGTGATGGCAGCGATGCGGAGGATGCCGGCCCAGCGTCTGAGGCCTATGAGCGCGCGGCGCAGGCCGTGCCGGAAGTGACGCGTAGCTACATGGCGTTGCTGCGGCACCGGAAACAGGTGATTCGCGACCGTCAGGTGGCTGAGCGGGTGCTTCTTGCCACCCTAGTGCGCGACGTCCTGGAAGACCTCCCCCGGCTCAATCGCTCCGTGCATTTCCCATTCAGCTCAGCCGATCCCAGTCATGGCGGCGTGGACGGCATGAACTTGGCAGGCCTCCCAAATGCTCTGCGGGGGGACGGGCACGCCACTGCAAAGCCTGCTCCGGGCAAAGATGGGTCCACCGCCAAGAAGGCAAAGAAGGGAAAAAAACCAATGGCACAGGGCAAGTCTAAGCGCAAGGCAGAGGGTGGGGTGCCGCCCACCCCGGCCGCGGAGGCGTCCCAACCGACCCCACCCCTCTCCTCTCCCTCAGCAGCTCGCCCCAAGAGCAGCGCCAACGCAAAGGCCTCCGCACCCAACGAGGTGGTGCCTCTGGACATGGTGACAACACCTGACAAGGAAATGACCGAGTGGTACGGGTTTTGCAGTGCCCTCCGCCAGCACGCGCTCCACTTCACAGAAATGATCTTTTCCGCAGAATTTCTGGACGAGCACCATGAGCCTGCAGCACGTTCGGCCAACCAGCAAGGCGAGGACAGTGAAGACGGTGGTAGCGCGGACGAGGAGGACAAGCCCTTTGCCGACCATTTCGACGAGGAGCCGGCGGCGGCGGCAGAGGATCGAGAGTCTGCCGTCTTATCTTTGGACCTTGACACCACCGTCGCCATAAATGACGTCGACACATCCGACGCAGCACCTGCTCTCCAAGAAGGGCCAAACGCAGAAGCCGATCCTCAGTCGTCTGAGAGGCACTCCGGAGAAGAACGTTAACTCGTTTCCAATCACCTGATGCCTCGTCGTGGCTATTGTGGTTGCCGTATCGACCCGCACCCGTGCTTTTTCTGCGCATCTCCTCCTTCCCCCATGGAGGTTCCGTGACTTTCCCCCTCCTTCCATTAATCCCTGTGCAGGCGCTTTGAAGTCTGTTCTCAACTCCTTGGAATGTATATTATTATTCGTTGGTTCTCTCTTTATCAATGTTCGAGTCCCATCGGCCTGGCGCGTACCCTTCTGCCGCCTGGTCGCTCTCTTTCTGCGTTTGATGTTATCGTCACTCGTTGAACGTTTGCTTGATGTACCCTTTAACAGTCTCTTTGTCATCGTTTCACCATGGAACCCTCCCACCTTCATCGATGCAACACAAACACACATAAAATCACATGAACTGATCGATACCGCTCGTCGCGAGGACAGCCACCACGACGGTGTGGGTACCGCAAAGTTAGTCCACACACGCCACAGAGAATCCAAAGGGACTGTTTATTCTATCGTTGGCTTTGGGGTAATGAAAGTGCACATTCCCAGCACGATGCTTTTAACTAATGTGCCTCCGCTCTCCTTCCGCCTACTTTTGTTTTTCTCTGTATTGCTGACTTCATGGGTACAGCACCCAAGGAAAGAACCATGTCCTCGAACATCACCGCTGAGAGGTACGAGCAGCTGAAGAAGGAGCGTACCTTCCA
>JASAOC010001931.1:0-30691 GCA_030849835.1 Herpetomonas samuelpessoai
TCTCTCCTTCATTTTAATTTTTGTTAGTTTGAGAATACACAAAAAAGAAAGAACAACAGCTGCAAAAGTGTTCATGAGATGGTTGACATCACAGATGGGAATCGGGTCGTGGGTCTCCGTGCATTGCAGGGCGCATGCCCACGTACTTCAGGATTTGACAGGTTTCCTCACGGTTTTGGTGACGAGAGACGTCTGTTGTGAGGCATAACAGAGAGTGCAGGGCTTTGCTGACGTCAAGTCTCTCGCTATCTCTCTGTCTGCTGTGCATCACGTCTCACTGTCTCCTTAGCGAACGAGATGCGTTTGCGAGGGCGGTCAGGTGCACGGCAGAGGGCCGAGGCCGCCGTTGTCGAAAGCACCGCCACCCCGCAGACTCCATCGACACGCTAGTCAAGGAAGTGCCTCTCTTGTAGGGGCCCGCATGGATCTTTTGCTGTTTCGTCACGGACTCCACAACCGAATGGCTTCCTCTCTTTACGCTCTGCATCCCTTCTAACGCACGTACTTTATCTCCGACACACAAAAACCCATAACCACCACGATAGGAAAACACAAGGAATAAAGGAACGTTAATGTCTGCCCCCACCCCCCGTACCGGCATCATCGCCGGCTTCAACAAGGGTCACGTGACCACCCGCCGCGCTCGCCAGCCGTCCCCCAACGACCGCTACGCCGTCCCTCACAAGCGCCTGCGCGCCGTCAAGGCCATCATCGCTGACCTGGTCGGTCACTCTCCCCTGGAGAAGCGCGTGATTGAGTTCCTGCGCGTCGGTAAGGAGAAGCGTGCCCTCAAGTTCTGCAAGAAGCGCCTCGGTGACTTCAACGCCGCCAAGAAGAAGCGCGCCAAGATGGAGGAGGCTCTCCGCAACGCTGCCAAGAAGCACCACTAAGAAACATCACGTGGAGACCCACTTCGTCTTCATGCGCGCGTACACAGACACGCACGCACGCACGCTCCCAAGAACCCCTTTCGCTCTCCTCTATTGTGGCTATGCAATAACGTGACGGCGGCGTTGTGAGCACCCTCCCCCGCTCAGCGGCGCCGCAATCGTCATCGACTTGCCTCCTCGTGAAAGGAACGAGTGATGGGGGTAGGTCTTTTGTCGGTGTGTGCACGCATGCTCGGAGGTCTTTCTATGTGTCACTTCTTTTGTGTTTTTCAGCGTCTCAAAGGCGAAGCTAATCTTTTTGCAAGGTTTCCTTTTCCGATGGGTCCTCATTTTTTCATTTGAATATTTATGAGCAAAAAAAAAAACAAAAAAAAAACAAAAAGAAACTGAATGCTGTCGCCAAAGTGTCCATGCACGACAAGCGACGGAAACATGGGAAAACAGCATTTGAGGGAGTGCGCAGACATGAGCGCCATTTCGGAAGGTGCTGAAGGCGTGTGTCTACCGCTTTTCGTTAAGAAGAACGAGCGGGGCCTTTGCAGCGCCTTGCCTTGCCTGCGTACTGTGATTCCCGTCCCAAAGACAAGAGAAAGGGGGAAAAAAAGAGGAACATGTGGTGGAGTGCTTCCTGTATTTCTCAGGATACAGCACGCGGGAAATGGCTGCAGACCATCACCTTTTCATTTCCATGGAATGAGGAATGCTGCCAAGTTGAAATTTTCAATTGTGCCTGTCAGTGCATCCTCTTGGCTCTCTCGTGCTGCTGCCATCTTTGCGATAAGCTAGTTTCACATTGGCAAGAATAGTACAGGAAACAAACGCAACACCGTATCAGTGCGCTCCTCCATGCCTTGTGTGGTGGAGGAAAATTAACGATCACACGGAAGGTCAGAGATACCGGTAGTGCTCGAGAGACATACATTTCTCTCTCGTCTCCGCATGCTCGATCCAACCATAAGTGAGATTTGTGACGACCTCTCTCGCTTGGCAGTTTTGCGAAGCCAAGATGTCCTGCTACTTTCGGACATTACTCAGAAGACCCACGAAGACAGAAGAGACACAGAAAACGTTGACGATGTCACCTTCCAGCACATGTACCGCTCGCTGCTGTGCGAGGAGGTCCGGACACGTGAGGTTCAGCGACGTCACACAGAGACGAAGCTAATGAGCAGGCTTGTGTCCTGGGAACAATCGCTTGCGGACATGAGTGGTAACAGTGCGCGTGCCAAGATTCGCCAAGAATGGGATTCCCAACACGTGCTACAGCCTGTCTTGCTGCAGACGATGCGAGAGGCTTATGGTTTGCGAAGCGAGAATCTCTCCCAGCCCCAATCGCCCTTGGCGGCTGTGCCACCCGCCGCGGCTTTGTACTCGACGGCATCGACGACGCACCCTCTGATTCAGCAGGCTCAGAGCCATGTGTTTGGTGAGATCGGCAGCAGCGGGGAGGACGGGGACAGCGGCGTCAGGGCACTGCTTGCGGAGCTGTTTCCGCTCACCAAGGCAGCTCAAGGGGAGAAGATGCTGGCAGACGCAGAAACGGTACCAGACGTGCGGCCCGAGACCCGCGAAGCCCTTCTGACGACGCGCAGGCAGTGGCAGGTGCTCTGCCTCTTGTGGCTCCACACCACAGTGCTCGCGGACGGCGCTACGAAAGACGCACTAGAAGCAGCGCTGGGGCCTGAATGGACATCTGTACTGTCCAACACAGCGCGCACCTTTCTCAACACCCAAGAGAACCAGTTGCACGAGTTGCTGTCAGAAACACTGCGTGGCGGTGGTTCCTCTCGCTGCGAGGAGCGATGATGGATTGCTTCTTCCTATGTCTCGCACCTCCCCACTTATGGGAGGAAGAAATGGAACATGTAGCATTAGATCCAAAAACATAAATGGAAAAAGAAAAACGACAACAACAGGGAAGCGAAGATTTGAAAAGAGGAGAGAGAAGTGGAAAATACAAGAGCAGTGCGAGCCCTGTTGAACTCCTCAACACGTTATGCACAGAAAGGGTATACGGCAAGGATGTGCTAGGTATCCGTTGAGGAGCGTTCACGTGTCGAGAACCGTTAGGCTTATATAGCCGTCACCAAAATGTCTCCACAACGCCTTCTCTCCTCCTTTGCTTTTTTTGCTTGCTGATCAACAACGACATCAAAAAAAACGATAATTAATAATTCGTTTTGTGTTTTAGCGGTGCGTCCACATTGGACTCGACTAGTTACATTTAGGAAGCCTGAGCGAGCACACAGTTATTCCTTCCAGTGTGTTGGTTCTGAAGCAGTGAGAGAGGAGAAACAAGGACCAAGCACACACGCAAACACCCAAAAAACAACAACAAAAAAACACAAAACGGAGTGGAACGAGGACGTGCGAGTGTACACTACGCTTCAGAAAATTGTATCAAAGACACATTCATTTCGCACGATTTTCTTTTCTTCTCGAAAAAGGTAAAGTGGTCTCGAGCAAACCCCTCTTTGCTTTCGACAGTCGCAAAAAAAGAAAAAAGAAAAAGACACGCACTCGAAAGGTATCCACAAAAGGGAATGTCGAGCGCAGCACCGTCAGGTAGCACCGACGACGCGCAGTCCTTGACGCCACGGCACGCCTCCACGGGTCTCTGCGGCGCTTTTCACAGCGAGTGTACTGTCTGCGGCCAGTGCCAGGCCGCCTTCCCACAACTGACGTGCCTCTATTGCCATTCAAAGACGCACACGGCATGTGCGCAGACAGCATTGTCTGTCACTCGATTATGCACGGCGGAGCTAGGGGCCGATCGACTGGCGGCGTTGGCCGTCGCTACGGGTACGCGGAGTGGTTCGCATGTCGTTGGCAGGACGTCTGGGGCTGCGGCGTTGATGGCGCACCCCCCGAGACATCGCGTACCGACGGACGAGATCTTCTTCTGCTCGACTGACTGCGCGCTTTGTGTGACGCTCTACGAGAACCCGACCTTTTCTCCCGAGATTAGCGATTTTGTAGAAGAGGAGATGGCGCAGCGGTGGCAGGCCCTCACGCCAGATCCACAGACCTCGCTGCAGGCGTGGTTGAAAAAACGAGAACAAGAAGAGGAAAGCGATACGTCGTTGTCGGGGTCGTGCACCATGTCGACGGCGGCAGCGGCGGCAGCGGCGGCGCGTTCAGCGACGAGCTTGGTCGAAGAGGCGCTGTATTTCCAGCTCCGGTACGACGCATGGTGCCGGTACATCACCCTGGAGCGCGCAAGCCACGCCCCACCGACCATGTTCCCGCCGTCGCACTTTGCCTTGGCAGAAGAGGTGGTCATTCACATCAGCGAGCTGCTCTCGGCGAGCGGACAGGCGGAGCGGTTGCACATGTCGAACGCACGCGTGGGATGCTTGGTTGCGCTACCGCACGACATGGTGTGGCGCGGTGCGAAGCGAGTCCGCCCTGGGGAGACAAACAACTTCCTTGCCGAGACAGAGGAGCAAGTCATGGCAACCTCCCTTGAACCCAAGTTGCACGTCACGCGCCTCTTTAAGAGAAAGCGGAAAACCTTCAAGGACGCTCCAACGGGTGCTGAATCGTCTGCGACATCCCTGACTCGTGCCGCTTCGAAACCTTGATTTTCAATGGTATTTCAAACCGCATGTACATTCCTTTTTTTTTCTTCTCTTCTTCACCTCCCCCTTGTGTACATTTCTTTTCCTTCGCACAATTTCAGGGTTTCTTTCCGCATCCCTCTCTCTCCCTCCTTGTATGATTTCTGAACTACATGACTTTGCTTCTTCATCTCGAACAACACACACGCGCATTGGTGCTGCTGCTGCGGCTTCTGTTCCACTACCTCCAACCTCTTCTTCCGTTCCTCCCTCCCCCCCTATTCTTCTCCTCGCTGTTGTGTCGAGGCCATGTGTACATGTCTCTATGGTCTTGTGTATTTTATTTTGCTTTTTTGTTTTGGTTTCAGTCTCTGTTCTCACTCCCGCGGTGCTCTGTACCCCCAAATACGGACAGGTGGCGCGGGCCACCATGGCAACACACAAGCAAGAGACACAAGCTGCACACAAACAACAAATTAAATCAACCTCCCCCTCCTGGTGGAGGTTACTTCACGGTGAGCGTCAAGGACTTCACTGCCCTTTTTTCTTTTGAGGTTGTGGAATTCTCGGTTCCGAGGCAACCAAATGGAGTGGACGTCGCAAAGGCGTCTCCTCAGCCCCACAGACAGGGCCTCGCATCGGCGCTGTTGACTACCGCAACTATGCGACAAGGATGGCACGGCATCCGCTCATGCATGCCTTCCTCCCGCCACGCTTGTTCTCTCTGTGGTTCGGCATCTTTCAACGTGTTTCACTTCCTTTCGCCTCTGTCTTTCTATTTGTGGATACTTGTTTTCCTTGTACCAAACAGCAACACTTTGGCGTTTAGACTTCCTGCTAGATTTATTGTCACTGGAGAATTCTTTTTTTTACTCCACTGTCGGCCTTCGCAGTGTGGCCCCCTAGATTACTACAGAAGGAGATAATACATACGTAGAAATACGGATTCGCCCAATAAACATCTTTTCGGCTCATCGAAAAAAAAAAAAAAGACGACACGTGGCCTTTCCTACCCCCACCTATCAGTCTTCGTAAGGAGGCGAAATCACAACTCAATAGACGTGAGCCTAGAGAGGCCACACATCCCGCAGCCAAGACATAGACTAGACCACGTGTGGAAGCCTCCTCTTCTCACTCCTGCCGTAGCCGATTCCCACCGCAGAAGCGTGTATACACAGGGTTGCACCTGAAAATGTCAAAGGCAAAGTGTAGCGTTGTTTCGCCGTGCGGCCGCTACCGGGTACATTTCGAGACGAACGGCAAGGACGCGTTCGTCGTAGAGGTGTGTGGGAACACCAACAAAGGATCAGCCCTTGTTGCCTCACCGGCACTAGCAGGTGGAGGCGTCTCTTCCGAGCATGTGCAGGGTACCCCATGCCGCTTTAGTGCGACGCTCAATGAGGCGCAGGTGCGTGAACTCACCACCGCCGCTGGGGTGCGCAAGTCCTTTCAAAACTTCTGCGAAATGGTGTACAACGCACTCATTGGCAACGCCACATGCGTGCGCTTCTACGTGGAGAGCTGTGAAGAGATGAAGCGCCGCATCGCAGCAGATGTGCGGAGGCAGCAGCGCGGCGGTGGCACGTCTCAGTACACTGAGGAGGCGGATGGTGGCCATGGGCGAGACGACGGCTCCGTAATTGACCTCAGCATGAGCAGCGATGTGGCCGAGGAGATCCTTGCTCAGCGTTTCCTCACCATTGACTATGACGTGGACTTCACTCGAGCCATCTTTCCCATCCCACTGGACCCTGTTTCGGATGAAACCCGTCGCCAGCAACAGCAGCAGCTGCTGCAACGGTGTTCGAATGGACCGAGCGCCACAGCAAACGCTGTCGGAGACTTGTCCATTGATGAGGACAGCGAACTCGCAGAGGCGGCGCGAGTCATTGCTCGCTTGCGGGCAGAGAACGCCCAGCTGCGAGACGAAAATGCCGCGCTGGTGCAGCTTAGCAAGGAAAAGATGTTAGAGATGCAGCGTCTGTGCGAGGACTTCCAAGCGCGTGTGCAGGTGGGTGCCGAGGCAGAGCGGCTGAGACGCAAGAACGCTGAGCTGCGCGTACGACTGCAGGAGGCGAAGGAAGCCCAGGCGGCCGCCGAACGCTCCTTGGAGGCAGAGCGGATTGCTAGCCGCCGGCGCAGCCGTCAAACCGTCTCTCGGGCTAGTACGCCGGATGAACGGCGGTTGCGGGGTCGGTCTGCGGAGACGCACGGCACATCGCCAAACCCGTACCTTCGCTCACTATCCCGCTACTCTACCGGCAGCGTTCCTAGCCGGGCGCCGAGCGTGGCGAGTGATACCGGGTCGACACGGTCACGGCGATCCGCGAACACCCTCGGAGGCGGCTCTCAAGGACGTGGCACGGACCGAGCGTCCGTTACGCGTGGACGAGCAGCAGCAGCCAGTCGCGAACGACGCCCGTTGGTATCACCCACACCGCCTCCTTCGCAGAGCAGACGCTCCCGCAGCCGCCCGACCGGCAATCGCTTCGATACCCCTCCCCCTCGTGAGACATCCACTCACTCACCCAGCCAGCGTCGCGCGCAGGTGCCAGCACGGCGCTCCCCTTCGTTCCCCATTCGAGCGGCGCGTGTCTCAGAGGTGCCCCCTCACAATGGCGGCGGGGACTCCCCGGCTCCGCGCGGCCGCAGCGGCAACCGCGTCCTTGAAGACTACCCCTTCACCACCAAGACTTCACGTGCCTCGCACGGCGGAAGAGGGGAAGGAGGAGGTGGTTACAGCAGCGATGAGGGTGGCAGTTCGCGGGCCTCCTCGCGCGCACCGTCTGTGTCGTCTGCGAGCCACGATCGTTTGTACCACGCGTCCACGGCGGCCAGTCGCTCGCGGCAGCAGCCGCACACGGCGTCCATCTTTGATACTCCACCACGGCGCGCTGTCTTTCGTTGAGGGAGCTGCCCCTCTTGTTTTTTTTTTCTTGCCTCCCCAGCGTTGCACATCCCTTGTTGCCTCTGTTCCATCGCGCTCGGACAGCAATGAATGGACCGATGTGTTTCCTCGTTGTGCACGAAGTCAGGTGCCTCGTCCACGCCTTTCACGTTGTATCACTACTACGCAGATACATCTGCCGCTAAAATTTCTCAACAAGGACGTATTTTTACCTGTCTCACGGGGATGCTCTGTTGTGGGGTTCCGAGAACTTCCGCACTAGAGTTCAGAAGGAAACATCATTCCTCCGTCCTCTTTTCTCTTGCAGGAGTCACTGCGTTGACAGACCACCTTGTTCGTCTCTTGTCACCCCAAACACAGAATCACACGCATGCGCAAGCGAAAAGAATCACCAGAACCTCAAATAAAAGGGGACGGAAGAGTTCCCAGAAAATTGCGCACTCTCGGATAACATGAGTATCTTTTCGAAGGCTCGGGCACACCAGCACACACGTATGCACCAAAGGCCATTGCGAAAGCCAAGGATGCATATCTGAGCCGCTGGGCGTTTCTTCGCGCACTCGCAGAGGCGGTGCACCTTCTCTTAGCTTGGCGCATGCGAAGACCGACGTCTCTTCACTTCTTCACAAATGACTTTTTTTTTCTTCTCTCTCCTCTATTTTGTCTCCCCACTTCACTCTGTCATTACATGATCGCAGTTGACCTTCGTTGGTTTTTTCTCTTTCTGAACGGTGCCCCTCTCACCTCTTCACCGCACTCCAAACGTCTGGAGGAGAACATTGACAGGTTGATCCTTCCATTGCACTTGCCATTAGCGACTCGGATTGATTTTGTCTTCCCCTCTTCGAGTTCTGAGCCTTCTTGATATCGGTTCCACCACCTTTTCTTTTCTCATTCTCAATTTGCCAATGCTGCGCAGCTCCACACCACTTTGGGGCATCTTCAAGAAGCCAGGACGCAAGTCCTTGGATGAGATCTGCAAGCTGCCTCTCCTCGAGGCGTCCACACCGCAGCAGATTGCCTCGATCTGGAATACCCACCACCTCCAGTTCCTCCAGTACTGGGGTCGCGCCATCTCTTCGGACGCGTACAACGCGCTTGAGCCGCGGCTGCGCCAGTGTCCCTACTTCGTGATCCCTTGCTTCCGTGACAAGGGCCTCTTCAACGTGGTCACCAATTTTAAGGATGACCTCATTGGTGTCGCCCCGCTGGGCGAATGGCAACAGAAGCAGGACCACGCACAGATTCACATGACCATCCAATTCTTTACGGAGCTCTCGCGGACAAAGCGGCTCGTGCTCGTTCGCTGCGAGATTAAGGACGAGGTGTTTATGCGGACCGACTGCATCTTCTTGACGCAGATGGTGCTCAAGTACTACACGCTGCCGAAGCTCTACGAAACATGGGTGGAGACGTTCAACAAGCGCCCGCAGATGTTCGACTACCACGCGTACTTGCGTGCCATGAAGGATGAGGCGCAGAAGGACAACATTGAGATCAAGGACAAGAAGTCGGAGATGCGGTTTGACGCGTATGGACCGGTGATTGACACCCCGCCAGACTCTGTGGCGCAGAAGATTCTTAGCACCATCAATACAGGGGCACCGCCAAAGGGCTAGGTCTTTGGGAAGTGACGCGGGCTCGCGTGTTGCGGGCAACGGAGCATCCGTGTGTTTCCCATTGTTTCGCCATATTGACTGCGTGGGCTCACTGCTTCTGCGTGAGTTGGACTTACCGTTTCATTCACACACCTTTGTTATGTTTCTTTGCAGATAAATAAGTAAAGGATCATCTCCTACAACAATGAATAAAATGTATTGGTAACAGAGTCTGGGCTCAGCGAGACGCGTCTCCAATTCCGCATCTGTGACGAGACAAGTGCGCCCACAAGCAAGCTAAATGTACATTAACGCATTGTCTGTGACAGAGAGAATGTGCCTTGCTGATGCAGGTTGATCCTCTCTGCGACTGATGCCCCACTCACCAAATCACTCGTGGCCGCATTACCTGTCCCTCGGTTGATTGCTTGATGCTTTTCTCTCTTTCTCCCTCTGTACCTGTCTCTTGACTTTGTTTTTCTGAAGTTGGCGACATTCTTTCTCTCCCACTCTCTATCGTTATCGTTACCAGCTTTCCCCCACTATCGAGGGCTTGTCCATCCACACGTCACGCACATCACCATCGCCATGAGCAAGGTGCCCGATTACAGCGGCACGCAAAACCACAGCATCGCCGTCTACTGCTGGTCCCGCACGACACCAGGCACGCCTCTATGGGAACAGGCGGAGGCCATTGGCCGTCTCGCGGCGGAAAACAACTTTTCGGTGGTGACCGGTGGCTACTGCGGTTCCATGGAGGCGGTCAGCAAGGGCGCTCGTGAGGTGATTGACGCACGCAAGGCTGCTGCTGCCGATCCTGCGGCAGGCGATGCTCCGGAGGTGGTCGGCATCGTTGTTTCCCAGGTGTTTCCCGACCGCGTGCTGGAGGGCAACCCCTACCTCACCGTCACACGCGACTCAGGAAACATGATGCACCGCATCGATCAGCTGACGAGCTCCTCGCGGTACTTTATCATTCTTCCCGGCACGTTGGGCACGCTGCAGGAGCTGACGTGTATCTGGACGCTTTCGCTGCTTCACCCAAGGGACATGGACCGCCCCGTGATTGTCGCCTTCCGCGACCCGTGGGAGCGTTGCTTGAGCGGCATTGCAGAGGTGCTGAAGCTGCCCAAGGAACAGCTCGACCTGATTCACTTTGTGGATACACCAGAGGAAGCAATGGAGATCATCAAGGCCGACGACGCAAAGCGGAAGAAGCGTGCATAGGTTCGTGACGCACACGCACACAGACACACAATCACACTCAGAGGGGACGGGAACCACCACCTCCTCTCCCAACCAGCTTCCTTCTTACCCTTGGATAACATCACGAGGGGTCGCCACCGTCTGAACAAGAGGAGGATATGTCCCAGTGGCACGTGAAAGCACCAAACGAAGGACCGAGGTCACCAGTTGAGCGTTGGCTCTTGTTCGAACGGCCCGTGAATATGGAAGAAGAGCCACTTCGCTCTCTTGCTTTTCCCCTCTATTAATTCCGTTGATTCACAGTTTAGTTTATCCCGTTTTCTTTCCCCAGGGATGTTTTCCCTTGATGGTTGACTGTTCCCATGTGAACGCAAAGACGAGAAAACAAAAGGCAACCGAAGTATGCCATGTGCGTGTGAAGCACGGAGAACCACTTAGCCGAAGGAATCCATCGCCAGCGTCATGGAAGCTCAGCATCACCGAGGCGTTGTAGAGCGTAGGCAACTGCTTGTCGTGGAAGAGCCCATGCGCGCGTTCATGACCACCACCGCCATCCTCCCGTGCATGACTCGATCCCTTCCTCCATGCGGCACTCGCATCGCTTTTCTCTCATCAAGAAACTCAAGAACATCAACAACAACAAAGCAAAGGAAAACAAGAACAAGAGACCTATATACAGGGAGCATACAACATCGACAGACGAGAAAGACAAACAGACTTCATACGCGAAGGTCTGTGGTACACACACACACACACACGTTACAGCCTTTTTCCTCTCACGGATTGCCGAGGGGAGTATTTTCTTCCACACGCGTTTGACCGTACAGTGGTGTCGATCCACAGCATAGCAGAACCCATGAACACCTTTGCAGACAACGTAAAGCAGGAATATGGCGTCACCATACCATTTCATCCCGGCTCGTTTGAGGCCGCACACCGTGACTCTCAGGACGACGTAGCCTTCCTCGTTCTCTACTTCCACTGCCCCACGCACGAGGATACCGCAGGTTTTCTTCACCACGTGCTCGGCGATGACGAAGTCATTGCGCACCTTTCGCAGCAGTCCATTCTATGTGGCGTCTCTGTGATGGAGAGCGATGGCTGGCGTCTGGCGGGAGATTTTGGCGTCACGACATTTCCCTGCGTAATGGTACTGTTCAAGAAGGAGGTGCTCATGCGGCTGCAGGGCCCCTACACCAAGGCGGAGTTTCTTCATGAATGGGAAGTGTGCAGCTCTTTCTGGAGCGGCGTGGTGGCCGAGGAGGTGAGCTATCGCCACGAACGGGAGTTACGGGAGCAGCAGCGCTTGCAGGAGGAGCACGCCGTGGCTGAGATGGAGCAGGCCGATAAGGAGCGCCTCGCACAAATTGAGCGGAACTTGGAGGAGCAGCGCGAGGCGGCTGCGCGGGCGCGAGAGGCCCAGGAGGCACTCGAACGGAAGCAGCGCGAGGAGGAAGAGAAGGAGAGAGAGGCCGCAGAGGCGCGCACTCGTGAAGAGGCCCGAAGGCAAGCGGAGGCGCTAGAGCGAAAGAAGATGGCGGCGCGACTGGCGGAGAGCGCGCGGGAGCGCTTACCCCCAGAGCCGCCCGCTGATGCCGCCGCCAGCGACGTTGCGCTGATTAGTGTCCGTGATCTCCACGGAAGGCAGCACCAGCGTCGCTTTTATCGAAGCGACTGTGTCGACGCGGTGCTGAACTTTGCCATTTCTGTCGAAGAGGACTACGACGGCAGCGCGCTCAACCTCGTGGCAGGATTTCCCCCGAAGCCGCTAGTATGGTCTTCTGGGGAGACACGCATTGGCGATGTCACGGCACTGTGTCCGCGCTCTGTCGTTACCGTTCGTAAGGCGTGAGAGGGGAGTCTTCGCAGGAACGAAACAAAACACGACTTCCAGTGAACTCGTCGAAGCAAACAAAATAAATAAATAAAAGGAAGAATACCAGTCGGGCTTACAGCGGATGTCCTCTTTCTTGGCTTTTATAAGTTTGCACAATTCTGAAGAAGAATTGTCCTGCATGGACGAAGCACCTTACTTATCGAAAGAAGACGAAGCAAGGACTCCACACACTCTCATTCAGAACGCCGCTAAAGTTGTGCTGTAGCAGCGTTCAGGCGCCGCAAGTTCTTTGGGCTCAGATTGACATTTATAACTCTACTGTTTTATTCATGATGAGACTCCGCGACCCGTCAGCTCTTCTCGTGCGCGCTTCTCTATCCTCTCGTTGCTTTTTTTTTCCCCCCCTTCACTGTCACAATACCCTTTCTTTCCATCCACTGAGCACAGATGCATGCTCCTTTCAGCAGATCACGCTTACACAAGGCTCCCATCAGCTGTTCCTGCAGCGGCTTCTCCCTATCTGGCTCTACAAGGAATGAGATACCGAAAGAGAAACTCTAGAAATACTACAATGTTCATACAAAGGGAAAGCAGGTTGCCGTTGCAGTCCTGAGGCCTCGAAACCAATAAATGCCAGACTGTGTACCGGATCTTGAAAATCACACATCACGCGGAAAGCTGTTTACGCCACCGTGCCTTCTCTGTAATATGCCCCGCGTCAACAGATGGTACCTAGGCACCTTGACCCACTACCTTCATTGCCTGCCCGTCTGTATCTTTTCTGCCTCCGACATCTTCTGATGCGAGCGCGCATAAAGAAATCCCAAGATCCGTCCATTACGGAAGGAGTCCTCTTAGTGTCCGCTTCTTTCCTCTCCCTCGAAACCATTCACTTTCTTTCGCTCTAGTATCGACCACCATGCTGCGGGTGAATATCGCGCTGCGCGTGCGCTTTCAGCCTTTCTCCATGGCTGTCCAAACACGCTTCAAGTGGCGCCACAAGGAAACAGATCGCTGGCGCAGGCTCATGGACGCGTCGTGTTTTCAAATCGACTGGATGGGTCAGACGCGCGGCCCAAGCTTCTCTCAGTACGGCGGACACTGGACACATATTTTAACCTGCGCCCACGTGATCTGCCCCTGGGATTACCCGAACTACTACCCACCCACAGGGCCTACGCGCTTTGTTTCACACATTACCCTCGCGGACACCATGACACAAGTTCGGCTCGTTTCGCTGCAGGGCACGGCTGTGTACAAGCACTTCACCTCGAACCAGCACGTCTACGTGCACTCCAATCCGCGCCTTGACCTTTGCGTATTGCACCCGGAGCAGAACTTCAAGCGCAGTGGTGAGATGAAGATGCTGTGGATGCAGAACGAGGGCCACGTCATTCGCCCACGGCTGGAGATTGTGGAGAAACTTAACGTAGGCGACCATGTTTGGATTTACGGCATGTCCGCTCACGAGAGCCTCTTTGACGAGGAGAAGGGCCCCGAGCCACTGATGATACCAACAGGGGTGAAGGCCCGTGTGCATGCTATGACGCGGGAACACTTCTTCCTTGACACCACTTCGCTGGAAGGCGAACAGAAGGGTCGAATTCACATGGGCATGTGCGGTAGCGTGATTATGCGCAACGGCAAGTGCGTTGGCATGCTGACCGCCACCGTGCACGAGGAGAGCGAGACCAAGGAGCTGGCAGGGACGGCCATGTGCACGTACTCGTCGGATATTTTCGAGTTCCTGCTGGAGGTGGAGAAGCAGATGAAGAACCCCATCCCTCGGCAAGAAGCGGAGGAAACCCAGTTCGAAGAGCGGCGACGCGAGGAGGGCAAGGAAGTGAAGGCGGCGAAGGACTGGGATGTGGACCACACCCGCATCGCCCGGCATATTCCCGTGCCTTCTTCCCTCTGGCACATGGAGGAGAAGTGGATGACCGAGGAGGACTTCATGACGAGCCAGGTCTTTGGTCGCAGCGGCGTCTTCAACCAGGAGACACAGGAGAGCACGCTGGGGTACGACATGAACTCGGCCAAGACGCACGGAGAGCGCCCAGGCGATGTTGGTGCCTTCTCGACCCAGGACGCGTCCGGCAAGCCCGTCATGCAGGGAGAGCGCAAGGACTACAGCCCGACGGGTGTGTACGCAGAGCATGAGGACTTTAAGACCAAGGATGTGTGGGATTACAATATTAGCTCGGAAATGAGGTCCCTCTTCGACCACAGCGTCGACGACAAAGACGCGCACAGCTTGAACATGATGCGCAAGTCCCTGGAGAACATCCGCGCGCAGCGGGCCATGGACAAGATGAAGGAAACCGCGATGAATCATCCTGGGGCACCTGGTAGCAGCAGCGCCTCAGGAGGTAGCGCAGCCGAGCGCAGCATGCATTCCTATGGTCATTTCGGAGGCAGCCGTGACGCCGGCGCCAGCAACTTTGAGCCGGACGACATGGATAGCTCCTACAGTTACCGGGAACACTCCGCTGCTACCGCTGCTGCGGCGTCGTCGTCGTATGAGGCAACAGGCGACATGGCAGCCGAGACGGAGCGTTTCCGGCAGCAGCAGCACGCACATCAGCAGCGGCAGGACGTTGACCCGAGTGCCTATGCCTCTGCGGGCAAGGGAAGTGGCGCATCCGCCGCTGCAAAGCCCGAGACACCCATTCAGCGCAAGAAGCGGGAGCGACGAGAGGCGGAGGCGAAGTACCAAGAGGAACTCCGCCGCCGCCATGGTCACAAGGCAGTACCGTTTGCAGACGAGGACCTCTCGGGCTTGTGGGAGAGAAGGGATTGACACAGATGGGGCTTGAAGATAAGTCCTCTGAAGGCTGCAAGGGAGAACAATTTTTTTTTAAATAGAGGGCAAGCAAACGCACTGCCTGCGCTTGCAACCAACGCACACAAGCGGGCAGTGCTTCCCCTGCGCGATGTCGGGGTGGGGTGGGTGCTCCATGGTGCAGCTCATGTCTGCCTTCTCTTTATTCTTCTTCTGCGCGCCTTCCTTCAGCTTATCTCTGCGGCGTTGTATTTGATATCGTTGTTCATTCCGTCACAGTTTTCTTTCTTTCTGTCTCTGTCTCTCTCTCTCTCTCTTCTCCTGTGTTTGTCCTTGACGAAGATAGTGACGCCAGACGTCCCTCGCGGAGAGAGGAGGGGAGAGGGGGGGGGGAGCGAGAGCGAGAGAGAAAAAGAGAAAGAGTTAGATGAGGGGGTTCATCCTTACCCCCGCCTCCAACCAAATTACGAAAACAAATGAAAAAACGATATTTGAAATTGATAACCTCCTGTAGGCACATGCGTGATGAGTGCCCAAGAGAAACAGACTGCGAAAGATGTTATGTGGGGCTTGTGGTATCATGCGAATGGAGAAGCATCCACGAACGTTACGATGACACACACATGATTTCACGGAGTATTCTCTTCTTTTTCTTCCTCACTTCACTCTTTTTTTTTTTTTTTTTAAATGGGAACGAGGTTAGCCATCCTCCTTCCCGTCCCCCCCCTTTCTTTAAACCTTCGACAAGACGGTGCCTCTCTCGCCTGTGACGGGTGTCTTACTCTCTCCGTAAGGATCCTTCATTCACATATTTATCTTCACAGATATTCCTCCTCCCCCCTTCCTGTCGCTTTGATCCTAATAATAATCATAATAAAGAAATAAACAAAACAAGCAAATCAACAAAAGCATACTCACACTTACAATCATCTTTGCTCTTCACAAAAGGTCCTATTTTTATTTTCATCTCGCGTTTTTTTTTTTTGAGTGGTTGCCCTGCACGACGGTCCTTTCCCCCCTCCCGGGTCCCTCCGTCTACCGAATCACGACACGAAAACAACTGATAACTGCAGAAAAAAAAGTTGAGCAAGGGAATCTCACACCTTCCTTGATTTTAAATAACGCAACCTGTCTTCTGTAAAAATCAAAAAAGATTAACACCGTCACATCACGATATTCAAGAGCAAAGTACTCGTAAGTCTTCCGCGGATTCTTCTTCTTGCCTGTTTGCGTAAGAAGGGCTCCCCTGTGTCACGACAAGAGCCAAGCGTGTTTCCGTTGGCGTCCCGTGTCTCTTTTGTTTTTGCTTTTTCCCTCCTCTCTCCGTGACTGAAACAGGTGCAAGAATCTGCACTTCAAGTATTTAAAGGGGAAGAGAGAAGGACAGATAATTTTGTGTTTTCTTTCTATCTTTCGTGGACAACACGCATCCAAGGCTCTCTTCTCGTTTCTATCTTTCTTTGTTCTTCTGCTATTTCACATCTTCGCTGCTGTCTGTGGCGGGATCCACGCCTTCTCCTGTTTTCATTATTGTTTCTGCGTCTCTTCTCCTTCAAGGCGCTTCCTTTTTTTTTTTTTTGTTGTTGTTGTTTGTTCTGCTTCCCAACGCTGTTTGTGCTTCCCTCACTGATACCTCTAGGAAGAGGCAAAACGCGTAACTAAGGAATCCGGGGAAGGAAAAGGAACACGGAAGCCGAGTCCAATGAACGTCAGCGCGAAGCCGTGGTACCCGCAGTCCGACCCCGCTCAGGAAGGGGATGACGGGAAAGCTGGGGCCACCGCTGTCACCCCTCACGAGCCGCCGTACCGCTCCCCCTCCGCGGTTACCTCTCTGCCGAGCCGGCAGTGGCAGCACCCTCACCGCCCACATCCCCCGCACCTGTCGATCCACGTGCGCGGCGAAGACGATGACATTCGCTCTCGGGAATTGATGCACGCGCGTGGGGCTTCTCCGGTGGCTCGTGTCGCCTCATCCAGCCAGCCGAGTTTCTCCAGCTCAACGCACGCCACGCACGCGGCACCCATGTCCGTGGACGCTGGCCTCGATGACCTCGTGGACCAGCTGACGCGGCCCATCGAAGGCCCACAGACAGAGGCAGAGCATTGGGAGCAGCACTACCAACAACGACAAGAGAAGATTCTTGCTGAAGAGTCGGCACAGCCGGCATGGAACGAGGGTAGCGAGGTGTCCAGCCCAGCGTACGCACCGTACTCGTCGTTTGCCGTAGCGGGTGGCTCCTACAGCCCTTCCGCCGCGTCGCAGCACGGGTCCGTCCCAGAGCTCGACAGTGCGGCCGCCATGGGAGAGGCCTTTGCAGGCCACCGACCGTACTGCAGCCCGCAGCTCCTCCGCCGTGAGCAGCGGGAGCAGGAGCGGCTCCGGCTATACCGCGCTCAACAGATGGCGACTTACCAGCAATCCTTCCGCAGCGCCTACAGTGGTGCGCAGGAAGGGCAGCGCGATGGGGAGGCCTCTCAGGTACTTTCACCTTCTCCACTTTCTTCGTCACCCTCGGGATCTCCAAAGCTCATGGTGCCGAATACTAGACCACCGCTGCCGCGGCAGGCTTGGCAGCGGCGGGATGCGCAGGGTGAGGCCGAGGTCAAGCGGGGCACCCGACACACCCACAACCCTTACATTCCGCTCATTCGACAACCGTCTGTCAGCGATGACATGAGCGCAGCCAGTGAGGAAGCTGACACGGCAGCCACCACCGCCACTGCTGCTGCTGCTACGACCGCGTCGACAAATAGACTGGCTCTCTGGCCGAGCAGCGCGGCGCTAAAGGAGTCACATCAGCGCACGACGAGCTCCCTGCCAGCATCAGCGGCAGAGGCGGCCTCCCCATCGCCCTCGATGATTCCCAAGCCCAAGTCCAAGCAAGGTAAGAAGGCAGAGGCCCCTACATCACCGCTGGAGGTGGCGACAGCAACAGCACCCAGCAAGTCTACTGCATCGTCGTACCTGGGTGCTGTGGTGGGCGGCGCCCGCACCAGCGTCTTCCAGTCCGCTGTGCCCGCTTCTCTTGTGCCACTTCCCCGCTCAAAACGAACCGAAGACGGTGAAGGCACCGGCGGTGCCACCACCAAGGCTGCGGGAGGAGGTGCTGATGAGAAGAGACCCCATACAGAGACCACATCAGCCGCTGCTGCGGATGCCACAAGCAGGACACCCCGTGCGATTCTTTCCTTGACCTTGAACAAGGAGGAGCATGGCACCTCCTCGCCTTTCCATCGAGGGAGCAACAGCCGACTTTCTGACGCGCTCACGCCCACGGCTACATCGACCTCCCATACCGCTGAGAGCTCCGAGGCCACCGTAATGCTGTCGGGCACTGTGACCGCGCGTACTCGACAGACGGCGACGCCGTCCTGTGGATCCTCGCGGCAGTCGGAGGAGGGGAGCGGTGCTGTAGCACCGCATCCCCAACAGGAAACCACAGCGGGTTTACAGAAAAAGAGTACGGCACGTGTGACACCTTCGTCAAAACCGCAGCAGAAGCACGGAAAGAAGTCCAAGAAAAATAACCACGACGACTGGATCCTTGTGAAAGGCAAGCAAAAGACTAGCACCTCCCCACAAGCGAACGGAGCTATGGAAGGTGGGGGTAGCGGTTCTACGACACGGCACGGCGCTTCCCAACTCTTTCACACGTCTATGTTTGACTTGGGAAAGCGGAAGGATGCAGGGAAGGCACCTGTGGGCAAGCCACCCAAGCGGGACGCAGGCGTCGCCACTAGTGCAGCCCACACAGCACCGGTAGCACCACCTACTAGGGTAATCCCAGAGGCTGCCGTGTCGAATCGCAAGGATACTGCCGCCGCCGCCGCGCAAGCAAAGAGACGCAAAGCCCAGCAGCGTGAGGAGGAAGCCGCGTTGCTGGCACAGCTCGGCAGCAAGGCTTACGAGGAACGCGGTGTGGAACGGGACACCGACCTGGCAGACAGCTCTGCCACTACGGCTATGTCTCGCATGACGGATGCAAGCGTGGCATGGAATGCTCGCGAGAAGGTGAATACCGGTGGCGGGTTGCCTTTGACGTCGAAGGCAGAGGAGGCGTGCGTGTGCCTGGTGAACATCCCCATCCGCGCCTTGCGCTCGCTGGGCGATTTGCTTTCCTTGAGCACGCCATCGGCCACCACGACGGCGGCATCGTCTAGTGGTGGTCACACAACTCAGATCCTCTCTCTGCTGCAGCGCAGCCTCACGCTCGGCGACAGTGCCAATGCCAAAGCCCATCTACTGCAGCGGGCCGTCGGCCTTGTGTCGGAGGCTGTCGTCCGCCAGACTCCTGGCCTTGCCTGTGCCGTGCTCCTTGAGGCGAGCGACAGCTTCGTCGATCTCGAGCGCAGCCTGCAGTGTTGCCACCGTGCGTTGCGCATTGCGGAGACGGCCCCTCTCCCTGTGTTTGAGATGCTCGCGAGGCTTTGCATCACACGCACGCTCGCCCGTGTCATTGACACGTCAGACGCCAAGACGCACCTCGTCGCAGCAGCCGCGCTCGCCCTGCGACTCGAGGAGCTGCCTGCGCTGGGCTGGATCGCCTTGCAACTCGGCATCACGCTGGAGCTGTCGGGTGACTTCCCACAGTCGCTGACGTGGTATGCGGCGTCGTGTCGCATCGCCAAGGACACCGAGCAACCCAGGCTGCTCTGTGACGTGCTCTGCTGCCAGGCAATTGCTTACTACGCTGTAGGAGAAATCCATCTGGCGGCCAGCGCGCATGCAGAGGCGGTGCAGACGCTGCAGGAACTTCCGCTTGCATGGCACCAGCGGCCACTGCAGAACTTTGTCCAGCTGAAGCTGCAGGCGGGTGATATGGCGGGTGCACTGGACATCCACCAGAGGGAACTTTTGTTAGCCAAGGAGCAGGGTGACGCTGCAGCTGTGGCACGGTGTCTCGGCAGCATCGCGTTGGCAAACAAGTACCTCGGCCGTTTCGACGTCGCTGCCACCACCTACCTGGAAGAGCTTGCCGCGCAGCACGCGCCGGACGCACGGCAGGCGGTGGAATGCCTCACAGGGGCTGCCTCGTGCTTTTTGCAAGGCGGCCATGTGAAGAAGGCTCGCGACTACGCCCTCAAGGCGGTGCGGCAGGCCAGTGGCAGCTACGAGCAGTGCGCCATCGCAAAGGCGCTGCTGGAGCTCGCGGAGGTGGAGTTGCACGAGGGGGAGCATGAGGTGGCACGGCGGCACGTTGTCGAGGCCCTCGATGCGATGGATCGCGTGGACGCCTCAGAGCGGAAGCAGTACCTCGTCAAGGCGACGCTGTGCGAGCTAGAGTGGCGGTGCTGCAGTACGCTGCAGCGCATCGCCGTTCGCTCTGAGCCCCCGCGCATGCTCGAGGCCCTCTTGATCAGTGATCTATGCAACGTGCCTAATACAACCAACATTCACGGGCTGCTGCGTCGTCGCACCAAGGCCTATGGCACTCCTGACAGCGTTGCAGAGACAGGGCCCGCCGTGGCGAGGCTTGCGGCGGCTGGTGTGCTGCCCGCGAGCTACCTGACCGAGGAGGTGGTGTCCGAGAAGGCACTCGTCGAACTCCTGCGCGATCCGTGCATGCGCAACCGAAAGCTCGTCTGCTACTCCCTTCCATGGACGGAGGAGTCTGTCTGCATGGCGTTTGTGGTGAGCCTCGCGCCTGTGGAAGCAGGGGTGACAGGCACGACAGCGGCATCACCGCTTGATGTTGTGGGCGTTCCCTTGACCCTCTCAGAGGAAGCGGTGTGCCTCCTGACGAGTCCAAGTGCTCTGAACGCCGTCTTTGACGCTCCCATGGTCACACGCGACGTGCCTCCCAAGCAACTGTACGGAGACACTCCGCTGTGGCCGCAACACTACAGCAAGATCGCGTTCGGCTACGAGCAGTCCTTCCTCACCTCGTCACAGACAGCGCAGCAGGCGGAGGAGACGCCTGATGCGGTGCCGGTGGCACTAGGGTCCAACGAGAGCGGTCCCAATCTACTTCGCTCCGATGTCATGTATTGCCTACGGGTTCTGTATAACACTTTCGTGAAACCCATCGAGGCGCACCTAGGCGTCGCCACCACCCCAGCCGACGTGTGCAATGGTAACAAGGCAGACGTCCAGCCAGGTTTAACGTTTGTAGCTGACGGCATCTTTAGCCGAATTCCTTTCCATGCCTTGCACAGCGGCGAGGGCTACCTGACGCAGCGATACAGCATCACCACGTGCTGCTCTCTTGCGGTTCTGTGCATGTTGCACCAGGCAGAACGGAAGCGACGCCAGGCGATGTCGCTTGCAGAAGAGGGCGGCGAGGCTGTCGCTCGTGTGGTGGATGTGGCCGTCTCCGCACACGGCGAGGGGGAAGTGCCCTCTATCTCTGTTGCAGCAACGGCTGCAGCGTCCTCGGATACCACCACGCTTGATCGCATTGTTGTCGATGAGACGGTTGCCAGTGGCCCAGCTGATGCAGAACAGGTGTCCTCCGAGGCTCCTTTGGCACCGCCCTCTCGCTCAGACGTTACCCGTGATATGGAAGCACTGCTGACTGAGGTGCGTCTCCATCGCAAGGACAAGGCTGTGAGCAACCGAATCTACGGCGCCGTCCACGACCTCGGCTCCGCCCCGCCTGGCGCCCCTCTCGTGCTCGAGCTACGCCTGCCCGTCGTTCCCGAAGTTCGCGAGGACTTCTGTGGCTTCTTTTCGGCTAGCGATAGTCACCTCTGCGCAAGCCACTCCTTCGAGGTGTCGCACACCTGGGACCTGCACAAGTACGCGGCGGTGGTCTGCGGGGGCTGCGGGACATATAGCGGGCTTTCCATTCACGAAACCGGCATCCCTGTCTATCGCAGCCTGCAGTACGCTGGTGCGGCTCGTCTGATCCTACCCGTCGGTAGCCGTGTTCCACGTGAGCACGGCGTGGCTGTGGCCGCCGTGAAAGCGGCGATGGGGCGGCGCAAGTTCCGCGAGGGCGCTGTCTTTTCCATTGCGGATGCCATGCAGGCAGAGCGTTGCCGGTGCATCGACGCAGGGATGCCACTCCAGGACTGGGCGCCATACGCCTTGTGTGGACTTCCCTAAACGAACGAAAGAAAGTGAGAAAGGGAAAGAACAAAGAGCTGCCAAGGACCCTCTTCGTTGTTGTTTCTCTTATTAGTTTTATTGACTCCTTCCCTGTTCTTCCCTCCTATATCCCTGTTGCACTGCAAGGCGACTGCCTGCGCGGGCATCCTCTTGGACGTAAGCACAACGTTATCGCTTGCTTTCCGTTTTCATCACAGATTTCGTCTTCCCTCCTTCTCACTCACGAACAACTTTACTTCCTCTAACAGCCTCTTGGATTGTCCATCGTTATGCTAATTTTTTTTTTAAACTTATTATTGATTCACTTATCGCCTTGCTCCGTTGTTCCCTTTGTCCTCGTTTTTTTTTTCCTCTTGAGGTTTGCCTCTTCTCACAGATTATCCGTTAAATTTTTGGTATTATTCGCGAAGACTTACTTTCTTATTTCTAATTCCATTCCATGCTTTTTGCCTCCTTTTCTCTTGTACCCGAAATGAAACAGAAAAGAAGCACTGATGCGAAGATACGAAATGCTTTCTTCAACAGTACCGCATATACAATTTTGTTTTTCCTGCTCGCCACTCCGCCCCCTCCTCCCTGAACCTGCCTTTCCTTTCCCTTCGCTCCGTCGCGTGACCCAACCTTTCACACGATGCGGTGCACGTTATGAGCTGTTGCACCAGTCTTACGACTTTCCTAATCCCCTTTCCCCTTGTTCTACATGTCAGTAAAGCGACAAGACTTGTGTAGAAACAATCGCGGCAGTCTTCTGGTGGTCGGTTGATTTATCCTGTTGTCATGCCGTACCATGGTGTTGTCAACAACTGCTCTCGCGGTATTTGCTATGTTTGTTCTTGCGGGCCTGTACTTTCTTTCTTGATGTCTTCCTTCCCCTATTCATATCGCCCCTCGCTTGGGGCAGAGAAGAAGGAAAAATACTATTCCTAAAAAAAAAAAACAACCATAATATTCGCAATTTCGTGTCTCGACGTTCTTCCTCCACTACGTTTCCTCCCTCTATCACACATACATATCATCACAAACACACTATGCTTTTTGTTCACAGTATCACACACTTTCTCTTTCTATTAATTAACAACCATTGAAACTTTAAAAGAAACGAAAGGAAAGAAGGCTCACTGATAGACAAAGCCCCAAAGCACGTAAACGCAAGAGGCAACGTCAGGCAATGCGCTACCACAGACACTTCTACGCACATTGCACGTTCCTTGATGTTCCTCTGTGACGGTGCAGAAGACGCAGCGTTGGAGAGGGAAAGGACCTCCACTGCAGGTACGCGGGTGCGGTGCCTCCATGACCACCTTTGGACAGGGAACGGAAGTTGACCCCTCGAAAGTGAGCCGCTATACGGTACCGAACGTCGCCTCACAGGGAAACGCGTTGGGCAACAGCAAGGAAAAAGGAAGATGAAAATATGCACTCGAAAGATGCGTGTGACAAGATGAAACGCATTCAAATTGATTCGACAAGCCTCTTTCTCCAACTTCATTCATGTTCTTCGATCCGTCACTCTACTAAAGGAAGATTTTTTGAAAACTGGTCTTGTTGGTTGTTACACTTCTTCTGCACACTCGTGCTGTTAAGCTTCTTGCAGTGTTCGCACGCCAGAGTCATCTGCAGCAGATCAGCTACACAAGGAACATTTTCAAGGACGCACCAAAGTACTTGCTACATTAGCGGAGTAGAATGGCCCGCGCACGTGCGGTTGAGACCCGCCTGGAGCGGCAGCTCCCCGCCGTTGACGAGTTCTTCACGAGCGGTTTCCTGACGCAGCCAGAGCTCCGTGAACTCACCCGTACGCGGACCCACTGGGAGTACCGCCTTGTCGCAAAGCCCCTCCTCCTGCTCGACGTGCAGAATGCCGTCAAGTACGAGCTCGCGCTGGAGGAGCGTCTGCGGCAGTACTGCCAGCAGACCAAGGTGAACCTGAAGCACCGCTGGTCCATACTGGAGCGTGTCGAGTACATTTACAATATTGGCGTGAAGCACCTCAAGAAGCGCGAAGAAAAAGAGCTCGTACGGAAGGAATTCGTGCTTTTCCTCAAGAGCTTTAGCCGCATCGGAACCCTGAGCAAGCTGTACGGCCAGCTGATGATTTCCTTCCCCACACGCGCAGACATTTGGGTGGAGGCAGCCCTGTGGGAGGGCATCGAGCGCCGCAACATGGAGCACGCGCGCGCCATTCTGCAGCAGGCGCTCGTGACCATGGCCGGCGAGCCCTCCGTCTGGGCAGCTGCCGTGAAGCTCGAGCTCGAGTTCGCGGGCCGTCTGATGGAGGGCGTGCTGGACGAGCACCGCGTGCAGCTGCGGAAAAAGCGCAAGCAGCAGAAGGAACGTGGCGCACCCGCACCAGAGGAGGAGCGACCACTCTCTGAGGTGTTGCATGCGGAGAACGCGGGCATGGCGGACCTGATGCTTGGCCTCGCGCTCGCCAAGGCGGTTGTGGAGGAGGCACTCGAGAGCCCCGCGGGCGGCCCACAGCTCCTGAAACAAATCCTCGCTGTCTGTGGGGAGTACGGCTTCGCTAAGGAGGTGGCGGTGGCAGCGATCCACGGCACCGTGCGCCGCATGTACGACGTGCTCGTGCGCGGGAGGAGTGCTCTCTCCCATTCGGCGGCGGCCCTCCTTGCCGCTGCGGGAGGCTCTGCCAACAGCAAGAGCGGTGACATCACCGCCGCTGCCGGGAGGAAGCGTGGGGCAGCAGACGCGGTGGGAACCTCTGCGCCGTCGCAGCTCGAGCGCACGCGGTGGCGCGAGGGAGGCCTTTCCTTTGTGCTGCGCAGCTACCTGCTTGCGGAGGAGCTCTGTCTGACAGAAGGGCGTGTGCCGCTCCGTGACGCGACAACGTACCTGGACGGCGAGGCCGCTGCATCGGCGGCGGAGGAGGGCCAGGAACGGAAGCGCCGGGCGGCATCACCAGCGGAGCGCCAACATGCTGCTACGACATCCCTTGCAGCGTTGCTGACCTTTGCCGCCCTGCCCGCGGAGGTGCGTGGGGAGCTGGGAGCCGGGCAGGCGCCACAGCGAGTGTGGCAGGAGGTGGTGCTCGACGGCGCGGCACGTGTGCTGCAGAGCCTTGCGGCCATTGCCTCCCCCGCAGCTGTTTCACGTGTGTGTCTCTCGCTGCTTCTGTTGCCCGTTGGCGCGCTGGACAAGAAGACGGTTGGCAACGTCATGGAGTGCCTCGTCTCAGACGCTGAGGACGCCTCCGCTACCCTTAGCAAAAAGAAACCAGCCCTGACCAAGACGGAGCGTGCCGCACTAGAGACGACGTTTCTGCAGCCCGCGCAGGCCCACGTCCAGGAGCTTGTCGCCCTTGTGGACGCCACAGGCGAAGGCGATGCCCCGCATCACAAGAAGACAAAGACGTCCGCACTTGCACGCGAGCACGTCGAGGACGCCACCATGGAGCGCGACGGGCGTTGGCCCGCCAGTGTCCTGGGCCGCTTCCTCTCCATGGAGGATCGCAAGGCGCTCGCGGACGCGCATGCAAAGGCAGCGGCGGCCGTGCCGTCGGGTTCCGCGTCCGTAGCCGTGACAGGGCTGACCGCGCATGCAACAAGCGACGACGTGGACGAGCTCCTTCTGTGGTGGCGGGCAGAAGAAAAAGAGCTGAGCGAGCCAGGCGCGAAGAGCAGCGAAGCGGCCGAGGCGATCCACGCACGACTTCGTCAGGCGGCAATGGACTTCTTCGTGCGCTTTGGTCTCCTGACCTCGTCACAGGCAGCGGCAGCGGACGGCCCGCAGGCTTCCAGGAAATCCGCTAAAGGAAAGAAACAGAAGGCTGCGGCGATGGGGCCCACCACGACTGCGGGTGCCACTGACTTCGCAGCTCGACACCCTCTGCTGCTGCTAGGCAACGGCCTGCGTTTTGTGGACACCAAGTCAACGCCGCTGTGCCTGTGGCGTGTGTTCAATGCCTTGGAGGTGACCGAGGGAGCGTTGGCCGAGACACTGCCCGCGGAAAAAATAAAGAAGCTCTCTTCCTCTTCCTCCTCCGACGACTCATCGAGCGACGACGACGACGATGAAGAAGCGCCATGCTTGCCACCTCACTTCACGAGCTATGCGGCAGCGGGCGTACACTTCCTCGCCTCCGCCCTACACGGCCAACTGGAGCGGCAAGGTCAACTGGACCGCGCCGTGGGCCTTTGTGCGTTGTTGCGGAGCCGCCTGTACAGTCTGTCCGGCGTGCGAGCCTCGCTGAACAATCCGCGTATTACCCGCGAAGACCTGCAAAGCTGGCTGGCGAAGGCACGTGGCGGCGACAAGCCATCACGTGTCGCCAGCATGATGGATCTCCTGGACATGGTGGAGCAGCGCTGCCAGCCCGTTCCCCGTCAATGCCAGGTGTCACTGTCGATTCCCTTTCTGGAGGCCCTCGCCCTCTCCTCGCGCGCCTGTGCCACGGACGCAAGTAGTAGAGCGGCTGCCGACGCCGCTGTGAAGAAGGCGCGTGCGGCGCACGAGAAGCTGATGGACCTGTACGGCTTCACCACGCGCCTGTCAGACTTCATGCCCGTGCTCTACCACACCCAGGGCGGGGCGTCCACTACCGTTTCCCACCAACCCCTTCACACCGACTTCAAAGCTTCGGAGACGCTTGTGGCAAGCTTCAACGTGGAGGACTGGATGAGCTACGTGCTGTTCGAGCGTGGCGTCGCCCAGGACCTGGATCGCGCGCGCAGCGTCACGGAGCGTGCGCGCCGTGCCTGCCTCTCTCCGCAGCGCTTGCTCATTAAGCTGAGCAACACAGGGTCGTAAAGAGGGAGTCATGTGGCCATGACACATCCCTACGTTTTTTTTTTTTTCTGCCGTACGTTTGGTCTGACGGCGCTCACACGAATTCGCAGGAACGTTTCGCGTGTTGCAAATGTTGTGCGTGTTCGAAGGAAACAAGTGAGCCCGCTGTGGGTGGGTGACCGGAAGACAAAGGCACCTGAACGGACTTCACTGGAGGTAACAGGGAGTGCGCGTACCCATTCATCAGTATCACCCATTGTGGGTTACGAGCTGAAACGCAATGTCGCGTTGACCCACTCTCTTTCTTCTTTTTTTTTGTCGTTTCTTCCATCATAATCACCGATTAATCATGCTCGCATAACAATGAAGACCCACGTAAAAGGAAAATAAAACACACAGCGAAAATGAAGCGAAGAGAAAGAATCCATTTATTGCACCGCACGTTGACTTGTGAAAAAACGTCAGCAGCATTGCCGCATGAACATCGCGGTAAGCCTCCTATGTTTTGCATTCGGGGGTTTTCGTTTTTTTTTTTCTCTTGGCCGCGACCAGTCAGCGATGCCAACCCGGACCGAATTGTGTGCTTGCTCTCTCAGCGAGGTTCACTCGAGGGTTCCCTCATGCTTTTCACGCTGCTACGCTCCAGCCAATAGACCCCTTGTCCTCTGATCCATTCCCTTCCGCTTTGGATACTAAGCAAGGTGAAGGGACTACAGCTTTTCAGAAATCCTTCCTTACTACCCAACTACAGCACAGCCTGCCGCTGTGGATCCTGTTGGTTTGATTTTGTCTCTTTCCTTTTTATCTTTAAATGCGTGTAACTAACTTTCCCCCATTTCTCCCTAGTCTGTCAACACGATGTTAAAGTCAACGTTGATAGTGCTTTCCCTCTTGAGGCGGCCCCCTCTACACGTCACGTGCGCGAAGGCTACATCGACCGTATCGGCAAGCAGCCTTCCGGAAGTTGCCGCCAAGGATGGTTCTGTTGAAAAGGGCGAGGTTAACACCCTGACCTCGTCTCTTATCACGTCGCGAAGCTCGCTCTCCTTCCCCAGCTATGCGATGTGTCTCAGACGAGCGACATCGTCTCTTGCCCTCCGTCCACCGAGTCCGCTTCTTTCCCTGCATCGCCGCGTGCCTGCGACACCACCTAAGGACGCCGCAACATTTCTTCAGCACGCCATCGCATCACGCGAAGCAAACACCATTGTGGCTGCGCTTGCAAGCACCCTTGCTCGATCCCCATCTGTCATGGATGATCTCATAAGACAGCCCACCACATCAATGGAAAGCATCACCACGCTGCTTAGCGCGTGTGTGGCGGTGTACCTGGCCGAGCACGCTCCTGGCCCGTCACCGACGCTCTACTCACTACCCCCGTGGGTTGCTTGTCGTGTGCAGGCAGGATCGTTGTCACAAGGGAAACGAGCGAGGCCTCTTGCGAAGAGAGGTGCCCATGAAACGGAACAGAAACCGTCACATGCTGCCGAGGTGGCCTTCAGCCTCTTTCACACGCTCGCCCGCAAGCTGCACCGCGCACGCAACACCCGCGATGCCACATCCCCGAATCGGGAGGGCCGTACCTACCACGCAAACTTCACCGATGATGTGGCGGCGACGGCAGCGGTGCAGGCCTTTGCGGGCCTGTGCGCCATTACTATGGCACCCAATGACGCCGCCGTCCAGACGCTGAGTCGGTGGTGGCTGCAGTCCGACACCGTGGAGGAGGACACCCGCCGGTGGGCTCTGGGCTGTGCGCTGGCGAACTACTGCCAAAAACACACAACGAACGCGAACGGGGGAGGCGAGGCTGCGGCGGAGCGCGCGTGGCTTTCCCTCTGGGCATCGCTGCCCACTCACTTGCCCAGCGGTGACAGAGAGGTAGTGGAGCGCGCAGAGGCGACGGGGCTCTCGTCCCACAATGAGTATTTTCGTGCCCTTGTTGACGTCCGCACCGTGAGGCAGCAATGCTTTGGTTGGCACCTGCATTGCCTGCTGCGGGCACGCGCAACGGAAGAGGAGACTGACACCCTGCAGACGACCCTTTCGTCTCTTCTCTCCAGCGAAACTCATTCCGCGGTGGCGACGGCAGGGGCAACGTTAGAAAGACCGCACGCCGCTCCACCCTCCTTACCAGAGACCCTCCTGGCGGAGCTGCTGTCTGCCGTTTCTCCTGCTGATAACGGAGCGCGCCACGGCGCTTTCGCCATCGCCGCACCGTCTCCTGCTGCTGCGGCCGCCGATTGTCAAGTACCGACGGGTCTGTATCGACAGCTGTCCGACATGCTCATGCAGCACACGCGGCGTGCTGTGGCCCTTCACCAGCCCGCGCTGCCTCAGCTGTTTTACCGCGGCCGCGTGCCTGCCGTCACCACCAACGCCACTCTCTTTGCGCGCATGATCGACTATGTGGTACAAGGCCTCTGTGCTGCCCCTAGCACATCATGGTACGCTGACCGACTCACCGACCTGCACCTGCTCTTCTCCGTCGCCAACGTGGATGCCCTGGCGGCGTCCCTTGTGCCGGCAGACCGTCCGCTGCCGGAGGTGATGGCCGCGGCAACAAGCGAGGAGCGCAAGCGAAAGATGCGGACGCTGGCGGAGGCGATGGGTCGCGCTGTCGAACACTTGACAGCAGGCATCGCGAGGGCCACAAACGATGCACTTCATGCCCCAGAAAAGAAGAGGGCGGAGGCAGCACTGGGCCAGGGGGTGGCCACCCTGAGCGCTCTTCTCGCGCTATGCGCCAGCCGCGAGTCTTCGCTGCCCGCACGCAAGGCTGAGCCACGCTGGCGGCGCGAGCTGCGCGCTGCCACCGCGGTCCGAACCCACAAGTATCAGCTTCTTCTGACCGAGCTGCCCCACGCCGTGCTGAGCCAGGTGCTGCACCAGCTGCTCGCGAGTGGCCACCTCGGTCAGGGCAGTACGTTCGGTGGGTGCCTCGTGCGAGAGCGCCTCGTCGACTTGCGCTTCTATTCCCTCTACGTGCTCGGTTCCTTGTACCAAGCCATCGCGGCGACAGAAAGCCCAACGGAGGCGAATACATCGAGCACGGCGGGTAGCAGCAGTGACCGTGGCGTGAACGCAGCAGCCTCAGTGATGCAAAGCCTTCGTGCATTGTACAGAAGGCGGGAAGAGGTCTTTGGCGAGCAACTCCTCCTTGCCCCTGCTGTGGCGTCTGACGAACAACCACATAAGAGCAACCCTCAACTGAGGGCGAGACAGACAGGGCAACCGTCACTCCCTTCATCCCCGCTGCCGCGTGCCGTGGCGCGCAACGATGTGAATGCTGTTGCGGTGACACGGGCTACACTACCTGTGCGCATCCCAGAGCCCGCCGCCCTCCCATCCTTGCATGAGGCTATCCAGCGCATGGACAGCGATGGTGGCGCAGCCCTTGACGTCATTCGCCTCACCCACTGCCTCGTAAATCGCACCGTCGTGGAGCCCGGAGGCCGCCTGGTGGTGGATAGCCAGCGCCACCCGTTTGATACCTGGGTCATGAAAGGCACTGTGAGGGTGCAAGTGTAGCGCTTGTCCTTCTTCGTCATCACAACTTCTCCTTTCCAAAGGAAAAAAAAAAGAAAAAAAGAGCGCTCTTGCTCACGTGAACGTTTCCATCTGTATATTCCGTTGTTTTCACCCTTCCCGCTTTTTTTTTTAAAATACCTCGCATCCCAAACGAGCGAAATACCAACAAGAGCTTTTCACGGTAAGGACGGTACATAACAAGCAGTGTGGGTGTCGTAAGAGAGTAGCATGGCTTGGTCGAGGTACCAACACGGCTGTACGTTGTTAAGCGAGCAGCTAGACAGCCCATGTGCGCACTAAATGGCAGCACAACGGACACAAAAGACAATCTCGCTGTCTGTGATCATGGTGTACCCCCCTTTCTACGCAACTGCACTTTCCAATTCTATTGTTTCTCCTTTCCTTTCCTCCGTTGACTTGGTGCCTTCTGCTTTCTTTCTCCTTCTATCTGATACGAACACATTTCTCTCGCTCTCTCTCATAGCTCCTGTTCGTGTCTTTTAACCATGAAGCTCAACATCGCCTACCCCCGCAACGGCACCGTCAAGCAGTTCGAGATCAGCGACGAGACCCTTCGTCGCGTCC